>CALYCR020003257.1:0-35109 GCA_944470395.2 Schistosoma turkestanicum
TTTTCACTCTACATAACCACATTATTTAAATCTTGTATCGCTAATTTTGGTGATACATCGAATTGGGTTATTCTTGATTTACGTAAAATCTTGACATCAATGTATTTCTTAGACTAGTGATTGATTCGAATAACACAGTGGATTCCCACTCGGAACTCGAACACGTGATGCTTCACAAAATCTTCGGAATCAAGTCAATTTTTTGACATTGTTTAAATTTGGCGGTCGCATGGATTCACAAGGTTTCTCAAATCTACACATATTAGAATGCTTCATCTTTATATCCAAAGGATTGTTAGGACGAATACGAAAAACTTAGTTCGATAAATATTCTGGTGTAACCTGACTATTCGTCATAAATATAGACTGATGATGGCTCGTAGTTGTGATCTAGACCGAGCGTTTCCTACTATTTATCACTTCTCAGTTTCATATATTTGAATCACTAAGTACATATTCACTCCGGCATGCCAATATTTTACAGCTCTCAAAGTAGACATTATTCACGCTATTCTGCTAAAATAATTTTAATCTGAAACGCCATTACCTGTTCTCGCACTCTTTACCCGTTTACCCTTATTCTAACTAACTCTTTGAAGGCCAGTACTTATCGTCAATCATACCACGCTACGAAGCATGTATTAAGATTGATATAACCGATTATTTGAATGATAGTTACTGTAAGTATATCCTGTTACATAAATGAGATCGCTTTACTACTCAGTCAACTTATTACCCTTCTCATTCTTACATTTTTTATGGAAACAGAATCCTCTGTTGATTTGATCAGTTCCGTTAGTACGTCATAGCAACAATCAGTCACACAATAAACCCTCTACGTGCTTGATTGGACTGAATTATTTCCGTGATAATCGTTTTCGTAGTTTCCTGCTCTCTTTTCCAGTGACAAAACCTTCCACGTTTAGATAACCTAAAGCATACGGATATGACATTGTAAGAAACGATTTATAAATTTATGTAAATATATATATATATATATATATATATATATATATATATATATATATATATATAATATTTCATAGGATGTCGACTAACGAGGAGTTATAAATTGCCGAAGCGGGCTTTACATCCAATTTATGTTTGTGAAAAATTTGCTGTACCAACAAGCTTTTAAGCACAACACTTTAAAACGTTTACCGGGACAGTGAGCATTTCAATGTTAATCAAACTGTTCCGAGGCGTAGAAACCAGGGTGCAATGTGTAACTATAATTTTAAGCATATTCATGGACGGTTACTTGTACAGATTTTTTGTTAGTCAAACATTATTTTATCCTCATTCTTGCCTTCTTACTCAAATAATAACTTTGTTATGTAAGTGCCAGTCGTAATCATCAACTGATCTCAGACACCAGTGATGATAACGGTGACAGAGAATCATTTCCTTTCAATATAAACGTTGATACATGGATGATAAAATGATATTGTGGTTGTTCATTTTCATTGAATTGATCAAATATATAAAAGCAACAAAGAAATAAATTTGTACCTAATGTTCAAAAGGTAATAGGCAGAAGCGTATAAAAACATGAATGTTCATTGTACTAAAAATTTTAATTCATCACATATCGAACACGAATTATTGATCATTATGAAGTTTAATCCTAAAGATGAATACAAAATCAGCAGAAAATAACGAATCTCACTGCGTAGCACGATCAGGATCTTGATTTAAACAATAAATTAAAAGTTCATACGATTTTCTGTGCATACATGCTGCCAAACCCAGCATTATTAACTGATAGAATATCGAACAAAAACATAGTGTACAAAAATATTGATGCCAATGCATAAATTTGATAGAAGAAAAGATATCGTGATTTTTCAACTGCCAGATAACTCACAAATATTGTAATCTGTGAAATAATTGAAACATAAAAATAAGTATGAAATTCACACAGAAACGGTAGCTGTGTAAATGTGAACCAAATTATCAAATCTCATTTTTAATACTGAAAAAAATAACTATTGACATTACTGTGAATTTTTGTGAAAGAAACTGTGTGAAGATCGCAAAGGATTAGAGAATTTTAAAATCAGTTTGCCTATGTTTGGTCTGTCGGAGCATATAATTCAGAATGAAATATGCCTTCCATTAGACAGAGCGGAATTTAGTGACGACACTAAGTCAAACAGTGATATTTTTGTTGATATATGGCATTATAAAGCTGTTTTTGTGGCTCTTTCAAATAGGTGTTTTACATGCATATATAAGCTTAATTTGTGTGCCTATTTACTCGTATTATCAAGGTTTTTGTAGAATTCAATATATACGGCCACTGGAAACCTACTGTTGTTAACTGGACCAGGTACAAACTGATAAGAACTATTCATCTTGCCACTGCATTACATTTCATAGCTCCTTCTGCCGAATAACTGGAACACGCAGTAGCTAAATTCATATCAGATACCAAGCTTCTCAATCGCTGAAAATGGTGGTCAACAGTAACTTGTTTCAAATTATTTTGGTGACGAATCAAAATCATCACAGAAACTTTGAGTCATTCACAGGCTCACCATTTATCACTCCCAATGTTGTGGCTAGCAAAAATAGAAGTATGCCATATTAGAGAAACATCGGGCTAAAAGCGTCAGTAAAACATTGAAGAAGTAGTATATTCGTATAGTAAACATTTTGTGCATATATAAACTATAGAGGCTCAGAAAAATGTTTTAGATGAATAACGCGAATTCATTTCGCATCGTTTTATTCCCGTCGGATCCTTAAAACCTGCTGTATGTAAAAATACGATTACAAATCCGAAATTGGAATATCTTACATGAAAAAGTTTTTTACGGTAGTCGAATCACTGATGAATGGGTGCAGCACGGAGAAGGTATGTTTGTTCAAGTAACATTGAATAAGAGACTGCAGATAGCGTACGCAGAAGAATATTTTAAAAATATTGATAATGACAAGAGTCCGTGGTGAAGTAACAAAATGGTAACATGAGGAATCAATTAATGCGGTTAAGAACACGTTCATAAACCAAATGTAAACTCAGCGATGAAATCGTTTGGAGGAAAGTGACGAACAAACGTTCATGATATAATGAGTAGATGTCAATATTCATCACTTATTGAACACACGAATCACTTTTCAGGCACTTGGATGTAACAACGGTTGGCTTAAACCGCCACAAACTTGAACCTGACTCTTTCAAAAATAATTCCGAATATTCAGAAGTATGTACATGATATCTTTTTTAAATCAGGTGCCTTGTTATTTTTATATTAAACGTGCTTTATTTGATAAAGTTACAACAGTTTTATATTCAGCGTAAGTCCCCGCCAATACAGTGTTACTCAGCTTATCAGAATCAAGTGAAAATACTATATGGATGCATGTCGCTCAAATTAAATCTGCCTTGTTGCTACCTTCTTCAACATGATAAACTGTGCATATGATAATAAAATTTAGATGAATGTAACTTACAATGAATAATATTATTTCTGCAACAATATCAAGACTGATGACTGCCTCCTGAAAAGCAATAAAAACGGTTTCATGAAATAATGTTTGTGAATTCAACATTGCACACAAAGTGAACAGCACTTAATAATGACAGAACAAAATGATGCCAGAACAAAGATAAACATTCTATTTCGACTGACGTTGATCTGTCAATTTAGGTGGTCAATGAGTCATACAGGCAAATGATAGAAACAGTAACAAGCTAACTAAAATATGTTCTTTCTGTATTCGATTGGCTGAATGAACGATATCGTGAACACCTTGTAGATAAGAAAGTCTGAAATCTTGGATCACTCAAAGTTCATCGTGTCCGAAAACAATCGCTCGTGTTCACATATATCAGCGTCAGAGAGAGGTCGATATCAGCTGAATCCAATACACTGTGATAAAATTCAAATGAGCGTTATTCTTTGGAAACAAGCTGGCGGGTTCTATGTTTATATTTTATTCTTTATAGTTTATTCAGCATGACAACCTGCCTGAATGCAATCGATCAACATACAGTAGATGACGAATAATGTGACGCTAATAAGACCAATGGCTATTTATCACGGAATTGTTGCTGTTAGTAGGAATCAAAATATTTTCCTGCCAAACATCTATAAAATTCGATACATTCTATTCAGTGCTCTGAGGTTTGCAGTTGCTGAATATGGAACATCAACTATTAGCTTATGATTCAGAGATCTCATAGGAGATAACAATGGCGGCTTGCATTTGAGAGGTTTAAAATACAATGGCACTATTTATTTATCAATGAAATGGCATTGTAATTAGGTAATTGAAATAACTTTGATACCTTTCGGAGTACAGCGTCAGGAACTGACGAAATCGTCACAATTACAGTCCAAACGATACCAAGTGATAACACAATATCTACTGATTGAGCTACTAAAACGGTTTTGATTGCTGCACCAAGTAGCAATGCAGATGTAAAGATAATCAAGCTGATTACAGAGGCAGCAAGAGTAGTAGCAGGATCTAACACTGTATTCGAAACTGCAAGTACTATAGCCATGCAAATGGACTGAAAAATGCAAATAAAATGTTGTTATTTTGTGTTTTAACATTGATGTTGATAAGTGTTTGGATATTATTTACAAGAAGATTAGTGACTTTTAGGCACGGTAGAATGAATAAAAGCAAACAGATGTCTAATAAAGCATCTACCAATCATTAAGCATAAATTATACAGATCATAAATTGTGTTCTTCATTTCTGTGAAGAAAGCGATCGCGTCCTAAACATTTGACAGATAGAGATACTTACCAGCTAACCAGGGAGCAAATAATATGTACCGATAAAACAAACAGATACGTGAAAGTTAATGTTCATCGCACACATACTACACTGTGTAATCAATGAAATAGTTACAATCAACAATTCGTTCATATATATGAAGATAAGAAGGTAAATATATGAAAACTAAAATTGAGGCAAACATTCATCTGAGTCCATGTCCTGTATGCCAAGACTTCTTAAGCCTGCGACTTTCTTTGCGAATGAAGTTATCCTTCCGTTTCCTTAGTGCAACGGTTAAAATGAAACCTGGATTAAACAAAAAGACGTCTTCAACTTGATGAAACTGAGTTAAAGTAGTTAGTTTGGTGAATGTTTCTTTGTTTGTTATCATTAAATCCAGGTCGCCCGATAAATATTGCTTTTGAACAAACACTGTGTCTGAAACTTCTGGTTTGCATGTCTATGTAGCTCGACCATGTATTTCCGTCTAATGATGGATCGGAAATTAAGTGCGTCGAACATTTTACGTGTCTTACAAACACTTGTGATCCATTGCATATTATTTCTACGCTCATACAAAATAATCAAACAGTCTGAATTATTTAACATATGCAGTTGATTCTTACATAAATTATCACCGAACTGATTTTCACAGCATAATTTTCTCTGAACTTCTTCACAATTGCAATAACTATTGCTATCGCTAAGGCGATCGATCTAAAAAGTAAAATAAAAATCACTGAAGCTTTGCTAATATAATTATAGAAAATCATGTGTGCTGAAACTTGGATATGCTAATCAGGAATGAGTTGAGAATCACACTTAGTTGATTACTAAACACGTGGAATAAATGATGTCTGAATGAGGTGGAGTGTTTGTCTTCAAAACATTTTCAGTAACAAAATTATTTTTGAATGGATTTGACGGTGAAGTACAATAAGCAGTTCGATTGATGATGAGACACATTCAATCGATACATTCACCTTGGAGAGCGGATAGTCATGTTGACATTTTAAACAAGTCCTGATTGAGTCTCATATTATTTTGACCACAGTCATTCAACTTTCAAAAGTAACTGTTCTTCTGCGTTTATCACAATGATCATAGTTCAATCGATGAATAATCAGTTCAAATATGTTTGCAACATTAGGCTGACCCACGCGAATCTGCAGACCCTACATGCTACTTTATTCGGATACTAGTTATGAATTGAAATTATTTCACTAGAATTATCATTCAATTCATTTTTTGAACAGGTAAGATGTAGATAGAATAATGAGAAACTTACGCAAATAAACCAGCAACAAGTAACTGGACCTTTGAATTTCGAAACATTTCTTGGAGATAACTGAAAGAATAACGTAATCATGCACTGGGCAATTTACTTTACAGATAAGATGATTACAATTACCGATGTGACGACTATTTGTATTGCAGTGAGCATGAGAACCTACGATCATGAACAACCGTCAGTTGAAATGACAGATTACCTTGATCGTGTATGATGACACAATCAGTAGACGATCAGGTTTCTGTAACGCATCCACTGTACATCTTGTAGTTTTCGTCCACAGAATAGTCGGAGGAACAGCAGATACTTCCTTCACTTTCGTCCTATCATGATCAATGAAATCGCACATTTTTTTTTAATAATCCTGATAAAAAGATGATGAGGCGAATAAAAATTTTAATGTTCGGAAATGTAAACATATTATTGTTTTGTCCCTAAATGTTGAAACATGCATTTCATATAATAATTTTAGATATTTTGAAGCACAACATAATAAATATGTTTGATGAGGTCAAAGTCTAGATAACATGAAACACCAATTTCCCATACAGAGAAACTCTGTCACCTAAGAATATTTTGTTCTCACCTACCACATATATCTGAAATGTGATAATAACATCCGTAATAAAAGTAATAACACCTCTTAACTCATTTATTCTTGTAAATCATAAATGTGCATAATATTGTAAATCAGCAATTTATTTCTAGTTTTCCTATTGAATATTCATTATTCCCATGTCCGTCTTCATTTCTTAACAGATGAGCTATAAGTTCTTCATTTTTTTGACATTGACGATTGCGTGTGTGGGTCTTTTTTTTCTGCAGTTGAAGTTATTCGTCAATCAGATGTTTTCCGTGTAGGCAACTTTAAATAAACACTTGTATCATTCGGATGAAAGTTTTCTTGGTACACCAAATTTTGATGTTTTCATAATACAGTCGATCAGTAGAAGAATGACTATAGAAGAAATTTAGCAACTTAGCCTGATATGGATCTTCGATAGAAAAATGTCTGACAGTTGTCCTATTTGCAAGATTTTGGGATTTCATCCCAAATAATAGTCATGATGTTAATGGGTAAATCAACACACCACTTCATATTGTAGTAACCTTTCTCGTGATTGAGGAACTAGCTCACTGCAACTTTCAACCACATATTCCGCAAATTAACTGTCGTCCTCCAGAACTACATTTACTCTCAAACATCATTTTGCATGAAAAGAGTAATACATTATACATAAATTAACTAAGCTTCTAACTGAAATATAATCACTGTTCATCATAACTTGTCTTCTCGCAAAATGTCATTTATATAACAATGACCCATGCACCTCAATCATTGGAGAGTAAATTGACAGACAATATATGATACACATTTAACCATTTCAACACAGTTATGTTTATATTACATAGAACACATGTCAATCAGTAGAATATTCACAAATTTGTGCGATAATATCAGTGCGAAGTTGTTATGAAACAAGATAAAGTTCATTTATTTCCCTAATTTATTATCTACTGGAATTATTATTCACGACATCACCAAATTTCAGTTCAAATTCTTGCCCTTAAGCTATTGTCTATGAAATAATCTAATATATATGTATATGTAGTTTTTTAAGTTTGATAACGTTCCGTAGGAATATCACAATGAAGTATAGATAAAATAATTACCAAAGTTAGATCTGTAGTGAAATACTTCGACGAATAGAATGCAATTAGTAAAAATGGAAACATTTATTATTGCACTCAATTTTATCATTGGTTGTTTTATTGTACTCCTTTCGCTTCCCAATTTCAAAAATATCAATTTCGCGCTTGATGTGTTGCCTACGTGGCCCTGTCGCATCAGGGGTTTTTATCTTTGTTCGTTTCACTTTTTTAACATCTTCCTGATAGAACGAGATCATAAATCAATACACCTCATTCTCCAAACACAGGTGGACTTTTGATTTTTGTACTTACAGGAATTTAAATTGATTTCGCTGTCTACAAAATAGATTTTGACAACAATTACAATGTTATTTGGTCTTTAGTGATAGGATGAAGTGGTTGCGCGATGAATGAACAGTGAGAAAATAGTAGGAATACGACTGGTGTAGTTCAGTTGATTCAAATCACCCTAATAATCTGAGTGAACACTCAAAATTGCAATTGATTGAAAGAACGTGACGTAGAAAATTTTATAATTTGATGAGTAAATTTTCAGAATTATCAATTTTTGACAAACATATATCAGATATCAGACGCTTGATGGCGACAGATGTTTGAATAACTTTTAAAAGCCTTGATTTTGGTACTTCGATAATCTTTTTTGAAGATGAACACACAGTTGTTGCTCAGTTTCTCAACTTCACACATCTGTCATGAGCAGTTTTGTTGAGTGATTTTTCTGGTGGTTGTCGGTTGACACTAATTAACTGTTTTTGAATCCTATTATATTATCTAATAGGCGATACAATATTTTGGGTTGTTTTCGCTCTTCTCTTTATCGAGACTGGAGATACGCTCGACTTTTCACATATTTTTTAGGTGCATCAATAAAAAATTATTCTTGGAAATTTTCAACGTTTTATCTAAATTTGACTATGAGAACGTTCATTTCATTTTGGAAAAGATCAACAGAACGCAGAGAGTTTGTTCGAAGATGTTTGACAGGTTACTGAAATGATTCACCGCACATCTCAAGGTTATTTTGCAACGTTCAACCTGCATCTTATCATATTCTCAAAAAATTTTCAGCGATCAATAATAGTTTGCACACAGCCTTGTCCCTGAATAATTACTCACACATCATGACATAGTAATTGATAAGATAATACTGCAGTAGTGATTTGCCTTTCTAATAATAATCTATTTAGCTGTAGATAAGGTGGGTGAAGCAGATCGAAATTACTTAGTCAGTCAAGTTGAACTAGCCGGCGCTGTGAAAATTAGACCGAAAAATCATGAATCATTCCTTATGTCAACACCATGAGAAAGCCGGATGCCCTTAACAGCCATGTTGTGGTAGTATTTTAATCATGAGCAGTGCTCATACACGAGTCATGGATTCGCCTACTTTCAAAACTATATTAGGCTTTCAAGTTATAACTGAATCATTTTTCGCAGCTTTAACTCATAAACTATTACATTTAGATTGACTGCTGAGTGTTCAAAGTTTGCGCTTACTCTACACATGATCTTGATTGAACACGTGAGTTCAGTCGCTGTCAAGAAAATTTCGTACACTCTGATTTTGTAGAAAAATTGAAATAGCAAAGAGTGACTGTCACGTTCAATCCCTATCCGGTTTGTTTGAGGCCGGTCAGTCGGAAGCTCATCATTCTGAATGATTGGTTTACGTAGACTGTGGTATCTGAACGACAATAATGACAAATAAAGCTATCGCTAGTGACAAACTAAGTTTAAAATTTATTGTTCTGCTCTAAATCGACGTTATCGTGGTTAAGATGTGTAGGTGAATGATTCACAACGCAGCTCTAGATAATTTGACCATTCATGTTAATCTGCGCACTCGGTTAGTGTCATACTGGACGCACAAAATAAATGATAACATAAACTGCAAAATTTCAAGCCCGCCATAAACATCATGTCCATTTATCGTTTTTCAGATTATTCGATAATTTTCGAATTCTTTTTTTGTCGACTTACTTTTACAATACATCATTCTAAACACCGGTGAGAAGACAAAAAAGGCTGGATCTGATTCTTCTAAGTCTGAACATGAATATATTTTTTTAGCCAGTGACTGATAAATCAAGCTGATTGGATTCTCAGAAGAGACTCGAACACTTGATTGGGCAAAAGCGGATGTCACCTGAAAGTAGCCATTCAGAACGTGCGTTTTGTATCATTTACCATTCCTCATTCGCATGTATCCACATCAAACATCGAACACACACCACGCGAATATTGGAATGTTCCTTTTGTACACACCATCACGTTATTCACGAAGCTGCTGTAATCAGAGCAGAACCGTCCAAGTATTTACTAAGGCGAAGATATATTTCATTTTGCATGGAAGTCATGATTTTGCATTTTCACTGCTCTTTCGAACTTTGCAAAGAGCCATTATGACAGTGATTGATCGGCAACGCAACGTGTTATTCGCTTTCAATCACTCAATAACAAGTAACTTCACTTAACTCTCTGTCCGCCACGTTTGAACAAACTAGCATAATGACATACCTAAAGTCGTTCTCATGCACATTGCAACAATTACCATAATAAACTATGTTACTTCTTCTTCTCTAGCAACCAGTGAAACTGTCAACTCTTCTATGCTATCAAGTTTTAATGAAGTAGACAGAACTTCATATATTCTCTTCAACCTTTAATGATTCGATAAACCGATTCTCCAACATTCTGCGTCACTTACCACGTTTATAGGAATACTCATAATATCCCACCACCACGAGTCATGCGATAAGTTGTCAGTGACTATGACATAGAGGATTACAATCGCGATGTTTCGGGCATACTTCTCACTGAACGTCCACAAAAACTGAATCACTGTCAATAACGCAATCGATCTACAAAACTGGGCACAAATCACTAAAGTGTGGTCAGGATAATAAAAGTTAGTATGCGATTAAATTCGAATTTTCTCACAAAGAACAACAAGAGAATGACACTGTATTAATTCATAGACACATGGATTTTCTGATGCTTTATGAGTGAGGTAATTGTCTTTCTATCAGTCTTGTTATTCACAAATTCAGTAGATCATCACTTCGACAAATGTAGATGAAATACGGAACTCTGATTTGATGAATTGTATAACACGCAGCTCATGCAATTTATTTTCAGAAAATCTCATTTCCTCTGTCTGATTTAAAATGACTGATGATACGGTGTAATTACTTTAAGTGGAAACCAGTGAGAATTGAATTATATATGGTATGAATTAGTGGACTGCATATTATTTGATTCGACCATAAATTATTACAACAAGTTTCAGAATTGTATGAAACAATATGTTAAATTCAAAACATTCATGACGGGTTGTGTGATCTTAACAATATATGCTACAAACACAATATTATCAACGTTTATTCGCGTAGTTTTTTGGCAATGACTGAAGCGAGGACTATTTGTATTGTAGTGGGAATGAGAACCTGCCACCATGATGAATTAATAACGAATAAAACAGTTTCCTCGTGTTTCATGAAACAACTAGTAAAAGATCAGGTTTCAGCAATTTTTCACTGTTCATCTTGGAATGTACAATCAAGGAATAAACCGAGAAACTGATACTCTTAAAATTCTGAGCAAACGTACCTGCTCACTGACATTTAATCACTTTGCACCATAACTCATCTTCTCAAAAAATCTCATTTATATAACAATGACCTATGCGCTTCAGTGATAGCAGATAAAAATTAGAGATAGAATGTAAAACAATTACAAATTTCAGTTAGAGTGTGTGTTTGATGATCTCGCAAAATATTATTCAGGTACAGTATCTCAAAAAAATAAACAACACTTCAAAACAAATAATTGTCTGTGAAATATAATGAAATTACTTAACTCATTTCAAACTCAAGCAGTTTTGATACAGTTTAAAGTACATTTATTATTTGTGAAAATATCTAATGCAATCCATATTCACTACATCAAAAATTTTCGTATTTCATTTTTGTCAGTAAACATCAGTATTTGAAATAATCTAATATGTACACTTTAGAAATTTGGTTGATGGAATCGTTTATCTTTTAGCGATAACTTTTTCCGATAATATCACTAACAAACACATATAAAATATTTATTACTGTCTGTTGATTGAGCATGACCACTTCACAAATCAGCTGCTGGTTTCATTATATACCAGGCAAATCTGTCTAAACATTGTATCGACCGAATTCACAGCATTTCATCAGAACAACTTCATAAGCTGCAGGGTCTGATGTACTAACATGAGTGATAAATGCTCTCAATACATTTTTTCAAATGTTATTTATTGGATTTGTGTCTTAGGCCTCTGTAAAAAAATTCTTTACACTCTATTTTGATTAAAAAGTTTAAATAATAAAAAGTGGATGTAAATTCGACGTCTTAATCAGGTTGTTTGATACTGAAGAAACGAAAAACCATAATTCCTAATCCTCGGTGTACGTCCGCTGTCTAATCTGAGCGTGACTTGTAATATGTGAACAAAATCCTTGTGACAGACTTCCATAAATCAACATCTCCTACTGTCTTACGACTTCACTGAAGATTAGATCTGTAGGTGAATGGTTGACGACTACTCATCTTGGTCTGAGCAGTGAGTTTATTTCATAATGCTGCTTCAATCTTAAAAATTTCATGCTTGACCCAAACCTCACTCACATAAATTGTTCTTACCATTACTTGATAATATTCGATTTCATTCTCCAACGTCTCATACATTACTCCCATTACAGGTGAGAAAACAAACAGGACTTGATAAATTTCTAGAAAGACTAAAATCGATATATATGTTTGGTCAGCGACTGATCAATCCTAACGTTTCGAATAAATACTTGATGTTGTTTTTGTAGTACCTCAAATATATCACCACTACGAAACGTGTTGTAAGTTTGATATTTCCAATTATATGTATGATTATTGCTGTATCGTCATTCTGTTGCAAAAATGAGACGTTTGATCTTTCGATTAGTCAGCACACATACTATCTTTTGTAATTGCAATTATTTTACAGTATAACAATCCTTTGTAGATTCGAAAAGAATGTCAAAAGAATAAGAAATCATAAAATAAACAAGCATTTAAACCATGTATGATCCGACAGAATTTTCCACTACTAAACGTTCCAGTTGATTCTTATGCAAAGTTTTCTCAATTTTTAACTCAAACCGAAAGAATGAGCAGCCATAAACTACATATCTTTCATATAACAAGGGTAGATCTGCTACGGAAATTTTATATTCTCTATACAAATGCTGTGAATGATTATGATATTTGTGAGGACTGGACTGCTTCAACAATTTCCGTGTCAGAATACTTAACAAAATTTGACGCAACCAAGAACATCTTATCTTTTACCAAACCGACCATGACTGTGTGAGCGGAATGCATTATGTAAATAATATTTTCAGCATATCCTTCTATTTGTAGTTGAACAGATTATTCGTTGTAAATTTGTTCATTCATCTTCACTCGTTCCTGCTCACTAAGATTATTACTTTCATGTTTTGGCGATTATTCCAGGCATCAACTGATCTCAACTAACATAGGACGGTGACAGAGAATTGCCACCTCATAAAAACCTATTCGATGTATAAATCAATACCTAACATGCATAATTACATTATATTTGTATATTTATTTTCATTACAATAATCACAAATGTAAAACAAGAAAGAAATCGTCATGTGATCATGTTATGTTGATCACAGCGAGCATCACATATGAGTATACATGATCATTTTACACATATTTGCATTCATTCAGAAGTACAGGCAGAAATACTGACCAGTACGATGTGAGACGTTGGAAATGATTAAAGAACCAACAGAAAATAACACAGTTGTCAAAGGACAACTAATATGATGTCAAATAAACTTGTTTGACGAACAATTCATTTCACTGTTCCAAATACATACTGCCAAACTCAGCATTAGTGACTGATAGAATTGTAAGACAAGCAGAGAGAACAGAAATATTGAAGCCTGCGCAAACATGGGATAAAAGTATAGGTAGCGTGATTTTCCAACTGTTAAAAGATTATCGGATATTTCTAGCTGTGAAACACACATATTAGGTAGATCTTCTTATGAATAAAGTCACTGTGTATTAGAAAACAAGTGAATCAAATCTACTTTTTACTAACGGACGTTTTGTGAGTAAAATCAAATAACTAATGACATAACTATGAATATGTGTGAAAAAGACAGTAAAGAGATTGACAGTGAGATGAGAATTTCAAGTTCATTTGATGTATGTTTGTTACGCTGGAGCACTGAATAGAGAATGAAATATGTCTTCATTACATAAATCGGAAATCAGTCATCATACCACGTTCAAACAGTGGTTTTATTTGCAGTGGATTTGTCTGAACCGGATAATAAAATTATGCTATGAGATTACTGACGTTCAATGACCTAATTGAGTCAGTATATCGTCGTTGTGATGCAACAATTTTGAGCACATTATCAGTCAACAGTTCACCATCTTGAATGTCTTCTGTTCCAAATATATTACAAGAGAAGAAGTTAGTTTGTATTGTGTCGATTTACTGCGAGTTGTTAATCTCAGTAATTAGCTCGTCTAGACAGCAGTTACTAAATAGCGTCTGACGTTTATAAATCAGAAAATCGCAGTTTTAAAAATACGTTTATTCGGGACTCATCACGAAGCAAAAGGGATGAATAAAAAGAAAGACGCGACGTGAATTGGAGAAGGCTGTTGAGCCAACCTCGAGGATTAAAATGCGTAAGAATGGGCGAGGGAAGCCAATGAAGAGGCAAGGCGCGTTGAAGAAGTCTAATGAGTCAACTTCATGAAACAAAGCATGAAATAAAATTTATTTTGAGAAAAATATAAGACGGATATGCGATAAGCAAATAAAATCGACGAATATTTGACAACGTCAAATTACAAGCGGAACAAATCACATGAGGTCATACAAACAAGACGATAATGAGAACAAATGGTACATATAAATTTTTTCAATACGAATGGCTTCATTAGAAAAATCAATCCCTTGAGCTTCACAAAGTTAGATGTAAGCGAACTGAAATATATATGGAGGCTCTACAAAGACTGATCTTGACTCTTTTATTGCTACTAAGCAAGCATTAACTTGATGTTGTGTTCACAGACGATGTCTATTTATTATTTATTGAACATGATTTCTTAATGAAGTATTAAATATTTAGGATTCTGAGTAAGTAACGGCTAAGTCAGTGCTAAGCTATTGATCAGTATCAAACAAAACGGAAAATGATTTGCCGTGAATCTGCTTTTGTTTTGATATTGAAGCAGGACACAACTAAGTGTATGAGATTAAATTTATATGAATTAAACTTACAATGAATACTGTTATTTCTGCGACAATATCAAGACCGATCACTGCTTCCTGAAAATCAATTAAACAGTTTAGGAAATGAACGATGTATATATTTTGCATACTACTAGTACATGACAGCGTAAAATGATGCGAATGAGAATTTTCTGATGAACATCTATGATGTTTGTCTATCAATAAATGTGGCCAATGTCTTATACATGAAAATGGTAGACATAGTAGCAAGGCAACTGAAATATGTTCTCCCTGTATTTTGATTTGCCGAATGGACGATGTGGAGAACACTGGTCGATATTCTGAATCGCTTCCAAGTCCATCGTTTTCTGAGAATAGTGCTTCATGTCGACATATGTTTGGCATGTAGTCGATACTCAAAGGATTTCCTTAAAAAACATGTGTCTCGCTTTCAATAAAATACATTGGCAATTCTACGTTTTCAATTTGTAGAATGTTTAAAGTTAATTAGTATTTTATGATTCGGAGATTGCATAGCAGAAACAAATGGTAGCCTTTGTCCTTAACATGCACCAAATAACAGAAATGTTTAAAATTATCAATGAAACGACACGTGAGTCGGAGAATATAAATCACTTTGTCGCCATTATTTTCAAAGCTGAGACTACAAACGAAATAGTCACAACCAAGATCCATATAGCAACAAGTGATAACATAATCTTTTGCGACTGAGCGGCAGAAATCCTATAGATTGATGCACCAATCAACAATGCAGATGTGAACAATAGCAAGATGATTCCAGCGACAGCAAGAGTAGGAACAAAACCTAACTCTTTATTCCAAACTGCAAGTACTATAGCGATGCAAGTGGACTGAAGAATAGAATGAATGTTAGGTTAGTATGTGTAATAACATTGATGTTCGGAAATCATTTACAAAAACATAAGTCTTTTTTCGATACAGAAGAATGATCTGTTACAGTTAGTCGTGCAACAATGAATCCATCGATTAATTTATGTTCACTTCTACAGAACTGAATATATTTTTACTTCTGGACCGCGTGCTTAGCTGTATCTTCCCTGCTGCTTGCAAAACATCCGACTAAAAAACATACATAACATTTTCCGAAAGAGCGAGCTGCACGTACAGATAAAGTTGACGAGTAGGTATCAGAAACCGTTTGGTGCAGATATCGTGCAGGTAGTATATTCGTTCAGAAACGCACGATGAATTAATAAATTTGAAGATATGGAGATAATTTTTTTGAGAAGGATTTCAGCATTCTTCTTTTTAAAACCATTTCAATGTTATCTCTACGCGAAGGCTTGCTTACCAATTTTCAATGAACCCCGTTTTTTTCAAATCAAGTTCTGTTTTGATCTCTCAGAATCTGTGATTAGAATAAGGTCGAGATGAAACAGAAATTTTTTAAAGTTGTTTTATTGGAACTAAAGAGATAGGTTTACTGAACGTGTCCAGGTCTGTTTTCAGTGAATTTATGTTACCTGAGATCAATGATTTATTCTTATAAATTGTGCATTTGGAAAAACGCAGTTTGAAACTTCTAGTTTGCGTGTCTAAACAGGTCGACTATTTATTTCAGTCCGAAGGTCGATCGTAAATTCAGTGTCCGTCATTTTTCATGTCACACAAACCGTTATTGACTATTTTAAAGTAGTCCTGTGTGAAATCATCTAACAGTCTCGTGCAGTAAAAATCTGTCAGTAATTCTTACATGAATGACTAAAAGCGCGACGTTCATAGCATAGTTATTCACAAACGAAACCACTATCGCCATCAATTGTGCGATCAATCTACAAAATAGAACACAATTCAATGAAGCGTAGAATGTATAATGATCAAACAAGGTTTGTGATGAAATTTGAATATGTAACCGAAGAACAATTTGAATCCCAAAAGCATGTATATTCTGTCACTGGATTAGTAAGCCTAATGCCTCTTTGTCAATTTTGTTTTTCACAAAATTACTTCCTAACACAGTTGGTCATTATTTTGACAAATTTATGTAGAATCTAGTTTAAAATTAATCCCTATTGTTTTGTCTGAATTACAATTAATTGCAATTTTTAAAGTAACGAATTTCAATCTAAAGCTGTGAGAAAAAAGCTATGGACTGTGTGATCTAGTGTAGAGTGGATGTATAATATATAAACAGACAGTTGAATATCACGTTTATTTTAACATCATTATCATCGCTACAGTCAGTGGAATCTGAAAATTTGCGCTATGCACAAAATTTTATCATTGTTGATCAGCATAATCTATAACCGATAATTTCGTTCCGAAATCACCGATGTATGAAGGTTATTTAATTTTATCTGAGTAGACGTAGAACCACCATAGGAGGTTCACTTATTTCAAAGTCACATTCAATCGATATATCAGCACTGTAGAATAGTCATATTGATATTAGAAAGTAGTCTCATATTTTATTGTAGTCAAATCGATTATTCATGTTGCCTAATTTGTTGGTATGTAGACTTACATGAAACCGCAAATAAAACTTGAATTACTTCGTTCGGAAACTCATGACAAATTGAAATTTGTTTTCAGTAAATTTCCTATTCTTTTCATTCATTAAACAGATTACAAGTAATGTGAATATAATGTTGGAAAACTTACGCAAATATACAAGCGACAACAAACAGCACACTGGATTTATCTTGAAATATTTTTTGAAGACTATTGAATGAAATAACATGAATAATGATCGAGCAAATTACAATGTAGATGAGATGATAACAATGACTGAAAGGATTACTGTTTGTATTATAGTGAGAATAAGGACCTATAATAATCCGAAACCATTAACTGATTAAATGAATACTTTGATCGTGTATGATGACACAACCAGTAGTCGATCGGCTTTCTTGATCTTATTCAATGTATATCTTGAAGTAAGGGATGATGGAATTGTCGGATCATCAGCAGATATTTCTGTGATACTTGACCTGTCACCAACAACCGTATCACACATTTAATCCAATGTTACAGCGAATAATTAAAAATGCAATATAATTTGACATGCTAGGAAATGTGAAAAAGGATTATTATACTGTGCGTAAATGTTGTAACAGGCATATCCTACAATAGTAAATGATGTTCTGAAGCAAAAATTATTTACAAAGGCGTTAACTTAAGGATTGAACGTAGTTAAGTTTTATTAAAAAATGTAATTTTGGAGAGTGAGTGTCCTTATCTATCACTGTGAAATGATACCATAAATAAATATAATAATAAATAATCAGTATTTTGTGATGTGTTCTTCAATCTTCCTTTTTTGTATTTGCCACAGATGATTGCAAGTCAGAGCTTGTCTTATGAATGATTTTGTCAATCTGTGTTCTATACATCACAATCAGCTCTTTCCTCTGATTTCCTCGTTCACAGTAATCTAATTAGTTATCAGACACTTTACGATAATCGTGATGAAGTCTCGGTAAGCTTATGTGTGAAAGACATCTCACACAGATTTACTTATTAGTAATCAGATATAAGGATATTTTAATATTCGATAGTGTCAGTTATTGATGTAAGAAATTACTATTTTTTCAGTTGCACTTACATGCTGTATGATTTTTATTTCCATCCTAACCAATTATTATCTCAGTTGCTCTGCTACCAACATGCTATATAACTCTCAGTAATAGAAATGTGTTAAAACTTCTCGTGAATACATAACAATACACAGAAAGCGATACACAGAGTTTCTTGAAAGAATGTCGACACTGAGCATTTTAAATAATTTCACGAACTTCACTGGCAGGCATTTTCGCAATAACCTCTACTCAAATAATATTGCACGATCAATAATAGTTCGGACAGGGCTTCGTATCTCTGAAATTTCTGCCACGTAACGACATAGAAGTTTATAGGTTGATACGATGAGAATGAAAGTTCAGTGACTTATATTTCTACTGATATACGGTTCGAATGTACATTGAGCAGCATGAAGTCGTTGAAAATAAAATTAGCAAATCCAGCTGAACTAGTACACGTTGTGTATACTACCCGTTGAATTATTCATTCAATCATTGTTAGACCACCAGAATCTGATAGCACTTAACTATCGTTTCATTCCGGTATGAGACCCAGCTGCAGAGCGCATTTTCCAGTAGTGTATTTGTTTATTGCCTACAACCAGATAAGGCTTTGAACTTTGCCACATCATCTTATTCGTGGTTCGGAGGTCGGTTGTATTTTTCCAAAATCATTACAAAACAATTACGACCGTAAATGCTGAGGTACGACCAACAATGTAGAACGTTGTCGCTCACTGTCCATATCTTTTTTACGACCACGTAATTTTATGAACTGTTATAGAGTTCCATAATCTCTGTTCGCATATCAAAGGTATGTTATAGAAAAACGGAGATGACAAAGAGTGTATTTTACCTCAAGGTTACACACGGGATGGTTAATACCCTTTAGTCAGATGACCTAAACCTTGTATCACTAGTGCGCCTAAACTGTTGCTTCTAGACGATACCGATGACATATGAATAAATCGGAAAAAACAAATATAATGATGACAAAGAATGGAAAATTTCATGCTTGCTTAACACTCACTCCATTCATTCACGCATACTTTTATTGATAATGTACGCCCTTATATTTCATCCAGTCCTTGTTATAATTCATTACACAAATTGTTCGTCAGACCACGAATATGGTTTGCTTTGTTTTAAAAATATCTCAAGATCGATGCATATATTTGTTAAGCAGATGTTACACCAAATGCTTTAAATTTCGTCGAACGACTGTAACAGTTAATGCGCGACATAATCAACGGACACATAGCCTTTACTCCGGAACCTATGTAAATGTGGCAGTGAGATGGCTTCCTGTTTACTAAAAGTCGATCCTGCATTGCAAATTTGATGTTTGATCTCTGAATTATATTAAGGTCTGCAGTGGATCAGTGGTAGACGAGTCACAAATAATATGAAATAAACATTTCACTACCGGCGGCTTATTGATGTCAAATAACTCTATGTTGTTGAAGATTACAATATCATGCATGATGAAATAACCACAGACGTCTTCATACCAAATTGCTACAGATCACTCTCTCTTTTCTAGCATTCAGTGAAACTGCCAAGACTTTCATCCAATCAGACAGGCATGATGTAAACAGGATTCAACCATTTCCCATCAAATATGAATGATGTGATATACTACTACCTATTCTGAGTTTCTGTGATACCTGTTCCGCTTTCATATTCTGACTCCCTCTCTCAAGTACAGTTCATATCGTGATTGTTGAAGTATCTCATTTATCAGGCCGTTCTAGGAATTGTGTGTTAGGCAGGAGAATACCAATAATATGGATAAAAATTCCTGCAATAAATTACATTGTGATAATGAGATAATATGTCGATTTCTTCGAAAGCATCTCAATCATCAATGCGTCGGTTATTGCTTGCTGAGTTGTATCAGACAGTCTTCCTTTTCCCACTATTGAGAACGTCTGCTGGAAATTAGGTTTCCACAAATGCTGTTCTCTCTTACGCTTGCTTTTACGTGTGAGATAAAAAATGTATGCCATCTAAGGAGTGCGGATTGTCCAGCGTCATTATAGATATCGATTGAAACCGCCGATTTTCTCTACAAGTTGAAGTCATCATAATCCATTTGACAAATTCCATCTTTGCTGGTTGAAGAGGATCCTGCTTATCTTTTTATTTAACTTGAAAACTAATTTTACTTAGGCTGCTGCTGAACTGTTTTTCTTCACATGCATTTGTTGTTGCGTGTGAAATAAAAGACCAAGCTTATCTGTAAAACTGGATTTTGCAGCTGTATCATATTCGTCTATTATATCCTGTTCATCCTGCCCCATGTTGGCGTCTTCATACTCCAGTCAATCACAAGTTAATAAATGACAGGTTACGGATAGCAAACTTGCGTGAATACTGATCTTTACTTGGAACGTGTATGTGAGCTTTCTTATGCACGAGCTCGCAGTATGATTCAAACAAAATGTGACAATGATAATAGTTCTATTATTGAACCACTCAAAACTCTGCTATTTATACCCGTTTACCGCTCACTGCGGGATCAAAATTACCTTTTCCGAGGTATAATTGTCCTCTGACAGAATTTACTTAAAACTATGACATTATTTTTTTGAAATGCGCAACATCTGATACACAAAAGGTTCTGAAGATACGTACCCTCTCATTTACATATAATCACTGTATGTCATAACTAGTCTTCTCACAATATCTCATTTCTATAACAACTACCTATATACTTATATGCAAGCAGAGTAGCATAAGCTATAAAACATAATACAAATTTCACTTACGTTGTGTGTTTGATAATCTCGAACAGGCAGTCATCCTGCATTTATTTTTTTGACCAAATCATAAACACTTCAAAGCAAATGGCGGTCTGTAAAATATTCACAAATTCCTATACTCGTTTTGGCATAAAGATTTTGTTAAAAAGAATAAAGTATATTTGTTTGTTTGTGTACATATCCACTAGAATTATCATTATTTTCATCAAAAATAATAGCCATAGATCTGCTGAAGTTTCTTTTCTAACCTGAAGCTTCAGACTTTAAAGACCATGAGTGGCTCACTGAAATAACCCTGATTTTTGTGTTTGTGATCGGTTTTCAATATCAGACTTTAAAGCGCATTAGATTAAAAATAAATTTGATTTCTTCTTCCCGTCTTCATGTCTGACATTCAATACATATAATAAGTTTCCTCGATGAGTACGTTAAAAATTCCAGATAAAGATTTCAGGCGCGGATTGCCAAGCAACATCTTCATTTTGCAACAAGTTGAACAATATCTGGAACTTAAATCACTTGGAAACAAACAGCAAAGTCAGAATGTTTAATAAGAATGTCTAGGACAGTTTTTTTTGGGGGGCGGAAAATAGAACAACTTTAAAAGCAATCATCCAGATGAACACAAATTTTATTATCAGTTGTCTGCAAGAAGTAATTTAGACCTGTTGACCAGACAATATCAATAATAACTTGCTATGAAAGAGAAACACTCAGATTCAAGCAGAAAGATAAATTAAATCGAAGGCTTGGAGTGGATGAAACGCACATTGTGGGAGCACGAAACAGCCTCTCTGAACAAGCCATTAATTAGAAATCTTGAGAATAAATGATAATAGGTAGGCAACAGAACGCATAACGCGGAAAGATGAATGCAATCCTAAAAGGAATGAGGACCATTTGAACGAAACTGAAAAGAGAGGTCTGAAACAGAATACGTAGTAAAATACCGATTGACAATCATTACTTCATCGCGTATTACAGGCAATGGTAGTGAAGTTATAAATAATTCGTCAAAAAACATAAACAAATGACATTTTTGATGAAAATGAATGCATTTTTGAAAGTTCTTTGGCACCATGGGCTGCTTTATAACGTCATACAAATATATTTTGATGGGTTAAACTTCAAGGACATCTCGCAGACTATTTTGTAGAATTGTTAAAGAGAAACTTGTACTGAAATTGGAATGTGCTTACGTAGAACAACTTATTTAATATACTGTGGCGATTGGTAAGTACATGGATTAACTGATGCCTTTAAAGTGAACCTAATTGTCCTTCTGACAGATTGTAGATCATAAAATTATTACCGATACGTGACTGTAGAACTGTTGATGAATATTACATAATAGCATCATCGGAAAACAGAATAAACCTTGATTGTTCAAAACACGTGCGTCGAAGCTTAGGTATCATGTGCAGATGGTCGATTACAAAAGACGGTTCACATATTCTTAAGACGACCTCATAGATCAGGTAAATTCATGTGAAATCACATGAAACTACAACTCATCCGTGTTATATCAATGGATAACTGGTTATGCGAATTTCTTATTTTATTTATTTAATAAACAGATGGGCAGTAATTCAGAAAGCATGCCAGAAAATTTATGCGAATAAACCAGCAATAATTACTCGCGCGAATACATGCGTTTGAGATACATTTTCCATAGTGCTGATAAAATAATAAAGTTATTTACCGAAATATTTGTTTTACAGCTGATACGATTGAAATAACCAATGTGTGTGTGGCGTTGGACTTTCTACATCTCCGTCTTGATGATCACTACTGAAGAACAATTTCTTCGTCATTCAAAATATTCGATGCTCGATACAAAAATCAGTGATAAATATAGTGTGTATAGTCGAAGTTGCCAATGAACTGATCAAACTGTTATTAGGTTAGCCTAGTCAATAACTATATGTGTTGGTGCTAGGTAATACCCAAGCTTTAACGAACATGCAAGCTCAACAATGATAAAAGTACTTAAGATGTGTGAAGTGTTACAAAAGCTCCCTACCTGAAAAAGAAGATACAAAAGTGTTTGTGTTTGCGATAAAAAATTATTCGAAAATATCAACAATTGCAGAAGATTAGGTGAACTAGTGTGTGAAAATTTGAGTTTGTATGGCCATGAACTTGAATAATAAAAGAAGATCTAAAATCAAAATACTCGAAAAGTATCCGATGGACAAATGCAGAGCGAAAAAAAAAATATGTTAAAAATGGCGTAAGAAATTATCAATTAATAATCTTAGTTACTTATCTTTCCGGCCATCTCATTCTTTGTCCATATCTAGTCGTTCGTTGACTTTCTCTGCTTTTCTGCGTTGCTATCGCTGATGGTTGTTACTCGCATTGAGGTGATTCGAAGCCTTTCAAAAGTCAGATAGCTGGTACAGTGAAATTAGTAAGTACATCAGTTCAGGTAGCCATACCACATGAGCACACAAACGCAACTGTCTTTTCAAATCCCATAGTGGTCGAGATAGTAGAAGAAATACTACCAATATAGAAGATTATAATCAGAAAATATCATTCATCAAGTCTGATTCAGTGAGATAAGTTTAGAAACACAAAGGTAGAAGTGTTGTCAAAATAAGAAGATTAGTCTTTGAAAGAATACAGAGAGTGGATACACCGTTGAAACGCCGTTTGAGCTATGTCCATTCAAGATCTCTAGTCCATGGGTGATTTTTGTCTCGTGTCACCCAACCAGTTAGCCTACAAAGACCGACATTATACAGTCAAACCTGTCGGCTTTAATTTCCTTTACTCCTGACGAACATTTATTACTTGAATAATGACATATTTAATCGATAAGTTCATTTTCAATTTCCAAATTAGGATTTTTTGGGCGAATCAGAAAATTGAGTGACAAATTCTGGAACAACAGTTGAAACTCAAAACAACTATGATCACACACCAAAGTGCTTTGGCGGAAAACCAACTGGCAGATAAATAATTTGAAAAAAACTCTCGAAAGTGCATGGAATATTCATTTACGAAAGCACTTAGCTGCGTCACGAGACAGAACCTCACTCGAAACCTTCAAAGTCAAAGAAAACCAGCAAGGTCATGGACATCAGAAATACCATATAAACAGAAGTGGATGAGGCACAGGAGAGAGTTGATTGAAGAATACTGATCGCCAACCAAAGCTCCATTGAGGAATACTAGAGTATTGTAGTTAGCAATAAACGTTGCGTCTGCAACAACAACACGAGCAAGCCCTTATTGACTACAAACTTCCAAATCTGCTGGCAAGGTCAAAACCTTGAATGACATGGCTGAGAATCGTTTGCAATCGCGCAGGTGCATCCACTCTTTGTGTGCTTTTTAATTCTATCTAACCTTCTGAATCCCTCATAATCTCTATCTTTCTGAATTATACCCACGGAATCATATCTTCGCTCCATATTCTTCTCCATTACTACTAATACTTCTGCCTTCACTATCACTCCTGGATTTGGACTGGCAGTTGCATCTCTGTGCTAATGGGGCATGGCAACCTGAACTGATGTACCTACGTACGAAGTTCTGTGTTGTATCCGTCTGTCTGTCTGCTGGCATAAGTATATCTTAGCAGAATGTAATACCTGTGGAACATCTGCTCATATGGAAATGTATCATATTGTCATGGTATGGTGTAAACTATCCTCAATATGGCTGATGTTTAGTATAAGCCAAAGTGTCGCTTACAAGGTAGTATCAGAAACAAGAGTGTAAAATACGAATTTTTATAGCGGCAAAAGTGTTGTGAAGTCTGAAAAACATAAAAAAGTAAACCGGAAAGCATCCGTTTGTTTTGCATATAAATTCAGAAAATGAACAATGTGACTGTTTTTTTGATTATTTGGTAAATAATGATTTTTGGTAGGAATTCGTAACAAAATGAACATTGCTTTTCTCCGAAATGTATTGAGGGAGCATATTTAATTTGTAAGATATTTTTATGAGATATGAATTTGATATGTGTGAACCAAAAGCTATGAGTTTTTTTATTGCGTGTATACACACAATAAATTCGACTGATTATTCAATATGAAATTTATTTTTCATTTATCGATTTATACTTCAGACAAAATGAGATGGACGGCTTATAATTGTGTGAAGCAAAGCAATGACTTTTGACTTCTGATTCAGTCTTATGAAGTCATGAATGGCGTATCAAACTTATCTTTGCACACAATGCTAATCAAATATTCAATTTGCTGGAAATATCAACTTGTCCATATAGGTATCATATACGTATCATTGTTGTACACTCTTCGATATCAAACATCTGAAAATATTAGCGTAATATATGTGAAAAAATACATTTGATTTTTATTTTCTTTATTCAAGTACAACATTCATTACTTTAATTATGATTTATTTCATGCGTGATTATTAACAAAACTCCAGATAAAGGTTATGGGCAGGCACTTTTGAAACTGAGCAACATCTGTTGCTCAAACTAACAAACAATCATCAACGAAATTAAAACTTTTAATACAAATATCAAGTTGTTTCTAAAGAATTTGGTGAAAAATAGAATTATTACGAAAGCCATCATGAAAAAGTTTACTGGTATTTATCAAAAGATTACTGAACAAAATATTTCAGATACGTTGAAAAGATAAAATCAGCAACAACCTACGATGGCTAACAGGCGTCGATAACAACAACAAAAACCCATCGCAATGTAAATGAAAAGGAATCTTGTCAACTATTCATTATAGTAGAATGAACAAAAAAATTGTCTCTTACGGCATCATGGAGGATTCTTCGACACTATGACCTGCTTTAGAAAATACCCAGTATCATTCAGATTTATTTTGATTGACAACAATTCAAAATCGTACCTGAAAAACAGTCTACGGACTGATTTCAAGTGATCAATGTAATGTAAATTTGCTGTGTCACACTATACTGGATTAGAAAGACGTCAACAGTTGGGAGTAGCACTAGTAGGCCGGAACGCAGCTGAACGATTAGGACTTTGCAAATGATCTGGCTCCCTCACCACATTGCAATAGACGGCCAGTGACGATGAATTTTATTCAGTAGATGTTTCAACATACACAATAAGAAAAGCAATGACTATCGATGCAACATTACATGGACTAACCCAATCACACAAGATATTCGATTTATTAATGCACTAACCTTGTTACAAAGGTTTATTTCGGTGATATTGACCTTGTTTGTTCACGGCTAAAGAATATTAAACAACTATCTGCGCGACATTCTGTATGACGGACGAAAGTTGTGGACTGATAAACATGTCGTCCAACAACAATAACACATGACATTGTAGGCAAAAATGATTTTTGTTAGGTAGTTGTGATAGAAGAATAAAAATAAAAAGCATCAATCGGAAAATATTACTGAAGCTACTTTGACACTATGCTGTGCTAGAGAAAATACTCAGCATTATACAGATTGATTATGATCGACTACACTTCAAGATCATACATAGAGGTCAGCTTACAGAAATTATACCGGTGAAGATCAGTGTAAAGCACTAATGCAATAATTCACACATGCTCTTTCTCTTGTTGGTCTACTGGATTATGATAATCTAAAAATACTGATGCCTTGATTGGATATCTAATAGTCCTGTTGACAGTTTTGACCGACACCAAATTATTTACAAACTGTTCCGATCATCATTTTGATGATGATGAAGTGTATGATGTGCATTTCGGAACAAAATATTTTGTCTAAATAAGAAATAATTCCAGAGTACTGTACCCAATTGTTGTTAAAACCTGAGAGATTTTAACTATGGATGTTGTGAAATATTGAAGTGTTGATGCATAGTATATAATTTTACTAATGAAAAATAGAACAAGTCTGGATTGAAAATCTGTACAACACGCCGTTCTGTTATATAAAAGATTATTTCAAAGAATACAGTGTTACTTAAAAGAATAACGCAATGGGTCCAATTACACTGGATCATAGATAAGCATGTTTTCATATGAAACTACACACACTTCATATCTTATAGAGATCAAGTACTGGTCATATATAGAAATTTAATTTCAGTAGAATTGTGATTCGGTTCATTTAATAAACAGATAAGACGTCATGTGGAAAGCATGTCGGAAATTTAGCATAAATAAACCGACTTTATTTGACAGTGCAATTTTTTGTTTAAGAGAAACGTTTCCCGCAATACTGAAGGGATGATGAAATTATTTACTCAGCAATTCGCATTACAGGTGAGATGACTATAATGATGATTATGTTGGCTATTTGTACTGTAGTAAATTTTTGAACCTTTGATGATGAACAACCATCAACCAAAATAATAGAGTACTTTGTCGGTGAATGATGACACTACGAGTTGATGAGTACGTTCATGGATGAACAGGACATTCAGAACTTCTGCAGAGTTCTGACCATCCAGCCGCATTCGAATCGTCTAGTTCATCCTCTTTATTCACTGAGTTGCTGAGGTTCTCTTAATCCAGTCGGTCAGCAGGAAGAAAATGACGGATGACAAATAGCAACATCGCCTGAAACCCATCTTCATATTCACCAAGTCATAGGGCTGTTCTCCACGCAGGATTTCACAGTTTGATCCTACATAAGGGTCCTAGTGATAAAATTCGCTAAATCGAAACACTGTTGACTGTCGTTTTATTTCCTGTATTTGGTGAATTGATTATCTGCCAGTTTCAAACTTCTTTCTCTGAGTCACCAAAATTAACCTGAAACTCCGACATCATTTTTCTATGCTGAGAGTATTAACTAACACCTACCTGTTCTTGAATAAACTAACCTACTCATTGACATCTAATCAACCCTCACTAAAAACTGTCATCTCACAAAATATCATTTATGCAACAACGAACTATTCACTTCAGTCAGGGAATAGTAAATTGACAGATATATATTGATTCACATTTAACCATTTCAACAATGTAGTATTCTCGAATAAATTTATGTTTGACAAAATAAACAGCACTTGAAAAAAGTCGTTTCGTAAAGCACCCACAAATTCTAACATTATATTCATCATCAAGCTCTTGTGAAACAGACAAAATTACTTCCGTTAGTGTAAATTTGTGTTGATATGTACTGCGATCAATTTTCACTGAATTTGAAAGTTTATACACCGTCATAATAACTGTCTGCTCTCCACGTTTACAATACCTCGCATACTGACATATCTACAAACTTCTCCATAACCATAAAACTAGCAACTCAATAAACTGTATTTCTTTCTCCTCTCGAATAATTAATGCAACTGTACACTTTTATTTCCTCAAATAGACATAAATTAGACAATATTTTCTCTCCTCTCTTTAAATATGAAGTATCTGAAAAATCACTGCTTCGTTTGAGTGAGTGATATCCCTTTTCCTTACACCTCATTCTGTCTCATTCGGTGATAATCAGTACTATCGATCGATGTTGGAAGACCTCGTCCATCATACAACTCTACTAATCATAGTGATAATTTTTATATCCGAGAATACATCAATGACAGTTGCTGTGTGTAAACTATGATGCATCAATGAGATACTTATCGCTCAATAAATAAGCCTACAAATTACTTCCTGAGTTGAAGATACCTAACAGTTCAAAAGTCATCTGTCGATCCAATCAATTCAAATAGCACGTCATACGATATATAAACCACACAATAAACGTTTAACTAAATAGTGATTGATCCGACAGAATTATCTTATTGATAATAGCTTTGTTGTTACCTGCTCTAGTTCGAGTTTCGTTTCCTCTAGTTAAAGATGATTACCACGCAAATTATATGGCACTGTAAAAGATGATTTGTAAATCTTGCACGTTATAGCAGTATATCTGCTTAGGAAGAATTATGAGTTCCCTGCTGTTTCAACAAACATCAATGCAGAACTCTCCATAAATGGTAATTTTATATAAATTTGCATTTATTCACAAATCGAATCAGAAATTCTGATCAATTCAACTTGAATAAAGAAACAGCAGAAAATAACAAAATCAAAAGAGTAGCATTTTGTTCAGGCTCATGAGAACACAAATTTTGGAAGCATGATCTACATAATACGAAACTTAGAATAAATAACTGGTTAAATATCAAATATAACGTAGTGTACAAAAATATCGATGCAAATGCAAAACTTGGATAGAACAGTGTGTATCGCGATTTTCCAACTACTAGATTTCTCACGAATATTTTTGTCTGTGAAATAAATAAAACACACAAATAAGTTTGAACTTCACTTCATACGGAAACGGTTACAGTGTTTATTCAGACAACGATATAAAATTTCTTTTTGGATTTAGGACAACCGGTGAATAAATTTAAGTGACTAGTGACACCTGCGAATTAGTGTTAACATAACTTCGAGTAGTATTTCAAGTTCAGTTTAGGTGTGTAAGGTTCGGTGTCACACTGCATGCAGAAATAAATCTAACTCCGCCAGTAGAACCTTGGGGGCTACTGCGGGTCCCAAGCCCGGATAAAGGAGGAGTGTCGGACATAGAGTTGGCGACCATATACCGTTGAAATCTCACTTTCCAGAAAAAATATAATGCAAACCATTTTAACTCTGCCCTGGGAGTTAGAAGAAGAATTATGACGTCTCGTGATGAAAGCCGAGTTCCCTCGGAAGTCACAGGGCTGATGCCTATTCTCACAACCAGAGCAACCATTTTTTTAGGTACATGGAACGTTCGTACATTGTGGGAGACTAGAAGAAATAAATCTGTCTACATGTATATTAATTAAAAATCAGTCACCATGCCACATTTAAACAGTAGCCTTGTTTTATGCCCAAACAAATACCATGAACCGGATAAAAAATGCAATATAATCAGATGGCTATTTTTCAGTTACTCAGTTGGCGCATCAAAATAATGATACAACAGTTTTAAGCACATAATTAATAAACAGTTCTTTTCCTTGAATAACCTCTGTAACATAGATATTACAGTTCAGTTGGTTGAAATCACGTTCATAATTTAAGTGAACACTAAAATGAGCAATCGCATGAAAGACAGAATACAACAAAATATTATGATGTAATGGGAAGATTATCTTTTTCAAGACTGCAAAGTATCGAATTGATGTCTCTCATATGGCAGATGTTCATTGATTGCACTGTTTTTGGCCAGTAAGCCTACTTTAACAGGAACATATTATTCTACGAAAACTGTTGATGGCAACATGAAGAGTGCGCCAATCTACATTTACTATCATTTATGAAAATGTAGTATATTCTGAGGAATTATTGTTTCATATTCTGGGTCAGTTCTAGCTAATGCTACGGCTCAAATCTACATTGTTCTTACTCTGTTCAACAGTAAGTTTATTAAATGCAATGTAGACGAATTTTACTCACAATAAACAATAATATTTCTGCGCAAATGTCAAGAATGACCATAGCTACCTCAAAATCAACAAAAACGTTTGAATGATTTTATATTTGTGAAATTAACAATGGTAACATTTTTGACACCACTCAATCACGACAGCACATGAGGATGTGAATGCGAATTTCGTGATGAACCGATGTGTGTTATTCAGGTGAATAAGAGAAATAGTTAGAAGGTTTTTAAAACATGTTTTTTGTTTATTTGATTTGCCGAATGTATGACGTGTTAGGAATCTTGTAGACGTATAGAGAAGAGTGATTGTTACTTTGAATTATCGTCATGTTAACCATATTGTGAGAATAGTGCTTCCTGTTCAGAGAAAGATTGACATAAACCTAATCAAACAGTCAAAAGTGAAAAATTTCATAATATCCGTATTCAATTATCGACTCAAATAGTTGATTCTTATTCACTTCCTATACGTTGTACTGTACATGTGAGCAACAAGCGTTAGTGAAATTCTTTCTCACTTGAAAGACTTTTCAGCTTGCCAACATAGTTTGGAGGAATTGAGCGTCTTACAATAGACTGTAACCTTTGTGACGTTCACTGTATCAGTGTTAGATTGTCTGCATGTAGTCAAAATTCAAAAGACGTTGTCATTCAATGTTTCTGACTTTCACTAAGCTACATTCAGAATCCTTAGGTTTGCACTTGTTGAATGGTATTATTCAACAAGCAGTTTATGATACCTAGGTTGCATACCTGAAACAAAGGTAGTGTATTAAAGCAGCATTTAACAATCAATGAAAACACGTATTGGGTAGAGAGTTAGAATATTTTTGGTTCGAATTTGTACGTAACTCTTAGTAAAATCGAAATCGTCACAATTACAGCACATAATACACCAAGCCAGTGATATTGTACTGATTGCTGCACCAATCAGCAATGCACATGTGAAGACAACAAAACTTATTCCAAACACGGAAAACATAGGAAGAGAACGTAAATTTGTATTAAAAACTCCATTTACTATAGTCAAGGAAGTGCACTGAAAAGCGGGAGGAATATGCGTAAGGCTTTTTTAATAACAATGATGTATTTAACAGGTAAATAAGTAACTAATAGATATACTAGTCAGATTGGAAGCGATTCTTTGTTCAACAATGCTTCACGGAGGATATAAAGGAATCAACAGTGATTTCCTTATTTTTAAATGCAAAGTCAATGCAAAGAAATGAAAACTAATAATAAAGCAATATCTTGATAAAACAGTTTGCAGTTGTTTTATTGATTACTTTCGGGTAAGCTTTAAGTAAACAGGTGAAATTAACAACAATAAATTAGTGAATCTGATGGTCCACATTGAACAAGAATTGTTAACCGAATTGATGAAACTGAGTTATAGAAGTTGATCTACTGAGAGTGTCCTGCTTTGTTCCTGTTGCATTAAGAAATGCTGAAAACAATAACTGTATAGTATTCCTACGCTAAAACAATTTAGTCAAAAGTTATCGAATAATTGACAATTGTAAGTGATTCTTACATAAATTATCACAAACAAGAAGTTGAGAGGATAATTCTCACTGACTTTGTCCACAACCGCAACCACTATTGCTATCACTGGTGCGATCGATCTACAAATAAGAATATAAATCAATTAAGCATAATATCTGTAATGAAAGAAGGTTTATGTGATGAGATTTCAATATCTTGACGAAGAACAACTTGAAAATGACACCGTTGATTTATGAGCACCTTTGATTTTTAGGGGTGAGTCAATCACAAATTGTTTTCAAACTGAATCATTCATCATTTTCATAAATGTATGAAGAATATTGAAGGTAGAACTAATGAAGTATGTGATATGCAGTTCAGTTGATTAGTCCGAATTACAATTCCTGTGTCATGTAATTAATTTAAATCAAAACTTGTGAGCGTTGAGCTATAAATGATGTAAACTAGCAAAATATTGATGTACATCATATAAAGGAATCACTGAATATCAGAACAAAAGTCAGTCAAATATGAAATCATGTATATTTCAATGTCACGATAATCGTAACCGTCAATGAAATCTGACCAATTCATGCTAAGAAAACAATCTAATCATCGTTCATTAACGTAATAATTACCGAAAAATTTTTATTCAGTATCAATTATATGTGTGAGGGCAGTTTGTGCATTCTTAGAAGACGGTGGAGCACAGTAATACATGTTGACAGTCAAAATTAGTTTCGAATGAGCCGCATATTTTGTTAGTGATCATCATCCAACTTTCGCAAAAAAACAATCTTTCTGTGTTCTCCCTAGTGACATTGACGGATCGATGAATAATGAGTCGATGTTTTTACGGATGACTTTGCTGACTCACATGAAACAACAAATAGCACATATGTTATTTACATCGTATGCTGGCGATTTACTAGAATTTTTGTTCAATTAAAATTTCACTTGATACATTTTTTAAAAAAAATGAGAAGTAATATGAAGGCAGAATGTCGGAAAACTTACGCAAATGTACAAGCAATTAATAGCATTGCCGTAAAATTTTTTGAACATACAACCTGACTAAAACTGAAAGAATGACATAATTATATACTGAACAATTTACATCATAGATGCGACGATTACAAAGATCGATGTGATAACTATTTGTATTGTAGTCAGCGTAAGAACCTGCAATCATGAAAAACGAACGATAACGCAAAAGAGTACTTTGTTCGTGTATGATGATACAATCAGAAGACGACCAGGTCTCAGTGACTCATTCATTGTACATCTTGAAGTGTACTTCCATGGAATTCTCGGAACAAAAGAATACAATATTGTCATAATTGATCTATCATAAACAACGTTAAAGCCTATTTATTTCAATGTTACATTTAAAAGACACAGAATTTAACGAGTCAGGAAACGTGAATAAGATGGTCAATCTGCCGCTGATTGTTTAGGAAGCAAATCCTGCAATACAGTTGGATGATTTAAAGCACGTGTCAATATATTTGGTTTGTGAAATTACAGTTCAGTTCTCTCAGTTTTAAGTTCTTTCCTGAGTCTTCGTTTGTAGTTCCATCTTTTCGGTATTATTTCTTCGCATGTCCATCTTCGTTTCTTAGCGGAATGTCGTATTCAATGTTACGTATTTTCTATGATCTTGACTATAAAACTTGTAGGCTTTTCTTCTGCTGTAAATGAGTGAATTCGTAGGCCCCAAATACTTCTTGTAGAAAACGTTAAATAAACACTTGTATATTCTTGATTGTGGATTACATGGTTCATCAAGTTTCCGCATCACACAGTAGAACTTTATTGACCTTTTTTAGAGTTGGTTGATGGTTGTTATTAATTCAATATATATTGTTCAATTACAGAAAGACTTTGTTCGCTTTGCCGTTGGGCGCCTTCATATCTTCATCATATCCAGCCGGCTATTCAATGATGCTGTCCATATTTGGTAAATTGTCAATATCATCAAAAGCCTTTCCGTTAAACATGATTTTGATTGTGCGCCATAATATCTTACTTTGAGCTTGTTCTATGATGTGACTGTAGTGATGTCTTCCCTTGCATCTGTTGTTGACTGTGCGATAGAATGGTCCGATCATTTTCACAGTGCAAATAATCCAACTCAATAAAATATATATACTTAATTCAGTGTTTTCTCCCTACCTTATGTCCTCATAATCCAGTAATTAGCTTAAGATAGATTACGGTTGAAAGGTAGCAGCTTTGTCTGTTAACAGTTTTTATTTGCAAAGTGTTCGTGTTCTTTTCTATGCATGAATTTGCAGCTTCATTCAACATAAATGTCATGACGGTAAATAGTAAAATTGAATAAACGCCCCATAAATCTTGTAATCTTCTCCACATACGATAAAATTGACTCACTGCAAGTTCTCAGCTTTGTTTCACTTACACTGATTATCATCGTTCAAAAATAATATAACACTCAGAAATCCTTTTACATGAAATGAGCAATAACCAATACATGGAAATTTGTGGATAAACTCACGTACTTACTGACGTGAAATTACTAATAAGTATAAGTTTTCTTCTCACAAAATCTCATTTACATGACAATGAACTTTGCACCACAATGAGACTTATGAAAATTGACAGATATAGTGTGATATAAAAATATTTATTACAACTATTCTGCTCAGGTAATTTTAAATATACATTATCCATACGGAAATTTGTAAAACCTTCTGAATTTTTACTCTCATATCAGTATGAAGGTGGTGTGAATCGGAATGAAGTACATTCATTTGTTAGTGTAAGTATCTATACAATTATGCAATCATAACGTCCGCATAGTTCAGGATTAATTTATCTATGTATTCGATTGTATTCGATAAATTCTATTGTGTTTGCTTATGGAATTTGACCAGTGTTATTGTAGATTTTTTAAACGATAACTTCAAGTGAGAATTTTACTATCAATCGCAGTTGAAATAATTATCATCA
>CALYCR020003258.1:0-10006 GCA_944470395.2 Schistosoma turkestanicum
TGGATTATGAAAACGTCAGGTATCTGGAAGGAAGCATGGTATTCAATGGACAGGTTGGACGCAGCTGAACGATCTGCACTTCGCAAATGACCTGACTCTTCTATCGCACACGCAACAACAAATGCAAGAGAAGACGGCCAGTGTAGCAGCAGCCTCAGCAGCAGTAGGTCTCAACATACATAAGGGGAAAGGTAAGATCCTCCAATACGAAACAACATGCGCCAACCGAATCACTCTTGATGCAGATTCTTTGGAGGACGTTAACACCTTTACATATTGTTGTGTTTTGATATTGGACTGGGTTATAGCGCGTTTGACCTACACCTCCTGGAATCAAAGTGAACTGCAAGGGTAGAAAATTCATCTGCAGTCTGACTTTTAAGAAGAACGAGGAAACGTTTGGAATTTTATTCGTTTACAATATTAAACTTCTTGGAAGAAGAACTTTGGATTACTTATCTCTCTTTTTTGATCAAACTGTATTTTGGAAAACGATCTTCTGATCTTTTTGGATTTTCATTGACGAAGATTTACCGGTAGAAACTTTATATTTCGTATTTGTTATTTATTTGCCGTTGAATTTCAATTAATTATGAGTTTTCGAAAAAAAACAATCACGAAGAGGGTGGAAGCGCATGAAGAATCCCAAAATGCGAGGCAAGTCGTTTACGATACTTCATATTTATTGGGTACTCTTACAAATAGAAATGATGTTATGTTTGATACTTATTATTGTAAGTCACCCTTAGAAGGCACTAAGGAACAAGATTTGGGCGAAAACTTTGAGGTACCAGAGAAGGGTCAGATGTTTAGGACACCGGTAGTAGGCTTGGAATTACCAAAGGTTGAACTCCTATTCTTCGACGGCAAACACCGAGATTACTTTAGGTTCGTTAGACAGTTTGAGTCGTTTATAGAACCCAGAGTAAGGGATGATAATTTGCGTTTATTATATTTAATTCATTACTGTAAAGGAAAAGCAAGAAATGCGATTGAAGGTTGCCTTATAATGGAACCACAAGTGGGATATAAAAGAGCTAAGGCTATTTTAAAACAGCTCTTTGGACAATCGCATGTGATAGCCCGTGAAACTGTGGAGGACTTGTTAGGTTCTGCGAATGCGGACTATAATGATCCAGAAAAATTGACGGAATTGGCAACTAAAATGCAAAACGTCGCTATTACTATGGAACAGTTAAATTGTATTGCAGAACTAAATTCTCCAGTAACTTTCGAGCGAATAGTTAGGCTCTTACCTCATCGAATGCAAGCCCAGTGGGCGGAGCTGGGAATTAAGTGGGACGAAGAGGAAAGAGAACCTAATTTCAATGAATTGACGGATTTTATTATGTCTCGTGCTAAGATAGCTAGTAGTAGATTCGGAAGATTAGCTAATCGCGCTAAAACAGGACATGGTACGGAAGCTATTAGTGATCTGCGTGCGAGACATGAGAATTCTTCAAATGCGTTTACACCTACCTCACACCCGGAATTTAAGAGAGTTATTAATTGTATCAAAAGTGTATACCCTCTTGAAAACCGAGTATGTGACCCCGATGATTTAAAACCCCTTGACGCGTATCCTAGTGAGAAGCCGGTTTGTGTAGCAGATAAGATGGCTTTTTTGAGTAGGGGAAAGAAAGAAAAAGGCGAAAAGGGTAGGCATCAGGATTGATCCGAGGTGTGTGATGGTAAAAGCCTCTTAACTGCTCGAAAAGCAAGGAACGGTTATTTGGATTCGAGCAAACAGAGGTTAGAGAGTACACTGAATATGAATGAGGACAAAACAGGATTGGCTGGATGGAATAAAGCTTATGTTCGGAACCCTTCACGTAGGGTAAATTATTTAAGAGGACCTAGATTTGATCCTAGGACAACAAGTGTAAATAGTGACACAGCACATCATGTTGCTGAGCAATCAGGATGTCTGCATTCCACTATATCTAGTTCTATGTAGCATAATGATATTGAAACGGAAGATAATAGCAGCTTCGCGCGTCCTGCTGATGTTTGTTTACGGTCAACGGATGGACAGTTGTATACTGGTCCAAGTAGTCATAGCAACATTGATAGTGTTAGTGAAAGTGGTAGCAGTGGTTGCCTAGCTTTAAAGCCTGCATGCCACCTATCTTGCAACTCGTCATTAACTATGAATTGTCGGAACATCATTGTGGACAACAATAACGTCAAAGTCAAGGTGAAACCCCATGTATCTATTAATAGCGTAGTTGATGTGAATAATAATAAAGGTAATGGTAACGATAGTGGAATCACTATAGGTAGTGCTGTTTCTTCGGTTGCTGTTACTATTGTAGCTTCTTTGAGTGCTTCAGATCAAGACGAAATTGGATGTTTGAGGGTGGATAATGTAGGCGTCGGTGGCAATAGCTGTAGCTACAGTGATGGCAGTACTGTGAAAGCTAACATTCGGTACCCTAGGTGCAATGAGGAGTCATCTAGGTCTGATGGACATGCTGTTGTGTTGAATATGCAGCATGAGGAATCGAGCATGGAATTGTCCACCTGTCGCACTCCATCATCATTGACTTGTACTACAAGCTTCGTGATGAGCACTACCAACAGTGATAAGACAGAAGAGGCTAAGAGCATTCCTAGTAAAGAAAGCAATGTTGGTCGAGCAGAGTTAGCCACTGTGCATGAGTCAACTGGATGTCATGAGAAGTGTACTACTGCTTGTACAGCTGCGGCTACTAATGATAATAGCATTGATGATACTCCTGCGAGTAATAGTGATCGATGGAAGTTGAAAGACACTCATCGTCGTCGAAATGATCGTACGTTACGCTCACATACTGCTACCCAAGCTAAGAAGCATACGAAACAACATGCTGCTACTATAATAATAATAATAATAATAATTTATTCTCAAATAACTACGTTACAAGAGACATGCCAGTTTACAGGCTAGATCAAATTGTCACAAATTCTTTTACAATTACTGTAAAGGTATAGCAGTTAAATTAAGCATAAGAGTCAGTTTCTGATTGCATATTTACACCATGTCACTGACAGAAACAGTATCATACAGCCACATTTTCAATAGTAGAGTACAAATAAGGAAGGAAGATGCACAATAGGTTCTTTTGGCGATTTGCCGAGATCAGTAGTGAATTTGTAGGGAAAGGTCATATGGAACGCGCTTGATACGAGCTGTGATCCAGACAGTCATGTACCCTAGGGTGCATGTTCCCTAGAGTTGCCAAGGATTTCCCACCGTGAATGGGGTTCTGAAAAGGAGAAACAGAGAGAGAAAAAGGCAGCAGTGTGGCAAGTGTATATATATAACCAAAGCACTACTTAACCTGTCATGTTGAAGTAGTCAATACAGTAGTGTGTCAAGATAAAATTCATACTGACCACTTAAATTAAAGTAAATTATGGGAATATAAGAATGTAACACACAGATAAAGGAGTACAGCAAAAAGAAGGGAGAGTTGTGCAGTGTCGGGTGGATAGAAGAGAAGTCGAAGTAAGAAGCTGGATTTATGTACGTTGAAATCGAAATTCTAGTTGAAAGAGTAGAGTTTGCGAAAATAAAAATTTGATGAATAAAATCTCGCACTGTCTAACTGTTTTTTTTAATATTATTGAATGCCAACCTCTAAGTCATACTGTAAGCGCCTGAGTAAGAATGTTGCGGGTGTCTCGACAGAATAGCGACATCAGCATAGTTTTGGAAACATGAACCACAGAAGTAGCAAGCGTATAAGAGCAACCTTAGTGTTACTGATTAGTCGTCTCATCAATCTAAAGAGCCGAAAGCAAACAAAATGTTCTGCCCCACAAACATTGGTTGTTTGAAGTTATTGCTCACACCATCAATGTTTGCTGGTCAGTAACTCCACCAGCCCAAACTTCGTTCTCTTTCGGATGCTATGACTAGCAATGGAAATAGTAGTCATCGGAATCTTAGTAGTGACAGCGATAGTAAGGAGACAGAAAGTGTGAGCAATCCACATATAGTGACTAGTCGATCAACTTCATCGAACGAGCCTTCTAGTGTTTTGATGTCATCGGACTCTGCCGCGAATGCTATGTTGGTTGAGGATACACAAGGTTGTGTAACTGTAAGTGTTCCTACTTCGGTTGACTGTCAGTCGAGTGATGATGAGAAGGAAGCGTCTGATGATAACAGCCAGTCTACAGTGTTTCATGATAACGAGGCTATTGATGTGCATATGTCTTATGTCCATGAAACAGAACATATATTTCGTACTTAGATTGAAGTTTTTATGTTTGCATCGGAACTGTACACATGTTGTTTAAATTTGATACTTAATATGGCTACAGCCATGTTTGGATTTGATACCGTGGCAGTTAGATCTAGTATCACTTATTCTTTTGGATTCGGATACCCATCAGGGACTTGGAAGGTGTATTAATAGTCAGGTAAATGTTTGTATTTCCATTTTATTATAAAAATAGACCGCTTTCTCCTAGAATTATTGTGTTTTGATATTGGACTGGGGGATAGCGCGTTCGACCTACACCTACTGGAATCAAAGTGAACTGCTAGGGTAGAAAATTCATCTACAGGTAGTATCCAGAAACTCTACTACCCTGAGACAAACACTCACTCGAATAAAAAGACGTACGAATTCATAAATAAATGCGAAACTGACTAGAATTAATGCGTTCAATTCGCTACGCTACCGCTCATTGAAAATTACCAAATACATGAGACCTAGCTGAAACAACAAGCAGCAAGCGTAAGAAAGTGATCGGTGTATACTAGCCCGTGGTATAGACAATGGATATTGGGTGGCCTTGATGCCGTTCCGCAACGCGTTTGAAATATTACACCTGTAGCGGTTTGGAATGCTCCTAGATTATCTGAATATAATCTTCCGTGATTAATGATTGTTGTTTGTTACTATCCTTATTGAGCGTTTAGTGATGATGGGGCTGAGACTGACTATGATCACCACTACAGCTATTACAGGCCCGTCACAGAAACGACAACTAAATCCATGGTAAAGAATATATTTGCTGGCGATTTCGTGGTGTCGAAAGAACACCAAGATGGAGCTACGAAAGTGAGGCGAATTTACAGAGCTGGCAGAGCAAAAAATGACAGCAACACAAACAGAAAGTTTGTGCATAGAGAGTGTTATAAACAAAAAGTTCAGTTAAAAATCGCTGGTAAAATTCGTTATAATAATGAATGTTTCTATTAAACCGATCGCGCTCTCTGCATAAAAGTGGATCCACTGCAAGCGCAGATGCCTTTTGCGCGCTTGTTAGGTCGTCGTCTTCTTCTGTTCTCTTTTCCAGTTTTCCCTGCTCACGCTACTGTACATGCTCCCTTACTACACAAGGCTGGACATTGCAGTTCACTTCACATACGAAACTGACTAGAATTAATGCATTGAAATCGATAGACTACCGCTCATTGGACGTTACCAAATACATGAAACATAGCGGAATAAACAAACGGATTATCGTCTCCATCGTGGACAAGCTGTACCTGGTGCATATCTTGAGACTTGCTAGTTGTTATTATTGCCATCTCTTCAGATCGCTAACTTAACATATCTCGCCTATTACCTATGTTTCCTCTCCCTTGCCCACACTTCGCTCCCTTCTCACAATCCTCACTACCAATTAATGAGCTAAATTATCCATTATATACTTAGTCCAGAAATCTTACTCTTATTAGCATTAAAATTTTCTCCTTATTATTCTCTATATTGCAACTGACTGATCTCGGGCCTGGCAATGTGACAGCTTCTGGTATCCAGATATCCTACTGCCCTGAAACAAACGTTTTCATTCAAATCACGGGACATACACACTCACAACCAACTGCCAACTCACAGTCGATTGGCTATGCCACCGTTCATTGGACACTACCGAACACCTGGAACCGTACCGAAAGAACAAGAATCGAGCGCGAAGAAATGAAATCGGTTTATACTAGCTCGTGGAAAAGATATTGGATATTGGGTGGCCTTGATGCCGTCCTGTAACGCGTTTGAAATCCTACTCCTGTAATTGTTTGGAATGTCTGCGCTCTCTGCTCTTAGTTTCGCTTCCTAGATTATCCAAATCTGACCTTGCGTGACTAATGACTGTTTTTTGTTACTATCCTTATTGAGCGCAAGTACAAAAAGCTGGACGTTGCAGTTCACTTCACATACTTGTGAGTTTCTGAAAGCATAGTCACTGAACTGTAATCACCTTTTTCAGGTGTGTTATTTTCATCGCCTCGTCTAGTGTGGCAGGAAAAGTTTTACAAGTCGGTGATAAAAATAGACTGCACTTTTGAATAAACTTGGCCAATTACTGTCATTGATTATTTATACTTATTCATACTCTTCTGTCCATCAACTCCTTATTACAGTTTCTGAATGCCATAATAGGTATCTTATTTTCTTGTGCATCAGCCTGAATGGATAACGCTCGGCAAGGAGCTTGTAATCTGCAAACGATTTTATCGGAGAAAGGTTTTTCATTCTCGTTATCAGATGTGCAGGAATTTTTGGATGTGCTTGAAGGAGTTGCGCTGAAACTTATCATTACCAATGTTCCCTCAGAAGTTTTCAAATATGATATAGCACAGGTGCGATTTCTTACGTTGATATTGATGCTTAATTTCTAGGGATGCTTCGAAGACCTATTCAAGTCTTTTGACGACCAATCCAAATTTGTATACCTCCCGAGTTTTCATAGAGTCTTAGTAAGTTAATGACAGTTTTTGTTGTCAGCTTCAATTAATTTTCTCGTTTTTACTCAGGAAGCCTGTACTCCAAACAACCAAAGACAACTGCTCACCATGTATCCTAATGACCTAAAACCGATTTACAACGACTGCAGATATGTTAGTGAATTTTTAGTCAGCTGACATCTGATTTTAATATGACGGACTAGTTTTACTACAGTCGTTCATTCGCTATCCTAAATATTTGTTGGTCATACATGGTACATTGTAGATAAGGTGTAGAGTTTAGTAGAGGCCAGCGAGTTTCAATAAAATCTTGTTGTTGTAGCCTGCGTATCATGATGTAGCTTCCTGGATACTCTAAAACAACAATTTTATAATCGCAAAGCACTCACTCTTAGCCCTAGTAAAGTGTAGGCCTCCGACAAGCATTCTCCACTCTACTCTTTCCTGGACCTTCCTTTCTTCTTCTATCCAATTATTCCTTCTGTCTGTCTCTATTTCTCAGCCTAATGTCTTTTGGTCTTCAGGATTCCAAGTGAGTATGTGCCTTGCGACGCAGTTGGATGCTTTCCTCAATGTGTCCTATCCATTTCCAGCGCTTCTTCCTGATTTCTTCCTCCGCTGGGATCTGGTTTTGTTCTCACTCACAATAGGTTGTTGCTGATTATTTTTGGCCAACGGATCCCAAGTATTTTGCATAGATGATTGTTAATGAACTCTTGTATTTACCGGACGATGGCTTTCGTAGTTCGCTGAGTCTCCGCTCCATACAGCAGAACTGTTTTGACATGTAGGATTTAATTTTTCCTACAGATGTATTTCTAGAACTGTAAACGCAATATTGGCGAGCATAGTGTCTGTAGGAAAGCTATCGTCAAAAACAAGACCAATTTCGTTTTAAACTTTATCTGTTTCTAAACGTAAAAACAATTAGATTAGTACAATAATTAAGGAAATTACAATTATCAAGTAAAACGAGCAAACGTACCGACCAATATAGCTTGTCTTATGGAAATGAATAAAGTTATGAGTCACATCAATATCATAAGATAATAATGTCCCTCAATTATTAGGTCATTTACAACAAAGAAAGTTTACAGACACGTCAGATCAGATCACATGGTGGGCGCTTAAACCACAATTTGATTGGTTAGTTATGACATAACTACAATTAGTTATGGAAATAACTAACAGTATTAAAAATCCTGACTGGTGTTGGTTGATAGTTGTTTTGAGTTCCGGATGTTCTTCAGCTGTGGAAGTACTGCTTTTGCTTTGTTAATACGTGTCTTTACATCCGTGTCAGATTCACCTTGTTTATTAGTGATGCTAACCAGATATTTAAATGTTTTTGCATATTCCAGTGCTCCTCAACGGTGGTTTGGTTGGTGCATGTTGTGTTGTATAGGAGGATCTTACTCTTCTCTTGTGTATGTTGAGACCTAATGGTGCAGAGGCTGCTCCTATACTGGTCGTCTTCTTCACCTGTTGTTACGTGTGAGTTAGAAGATCCAGATCATCTATGAAGTCTAGATCGTTCGGCAGCATCGTAGCTGTGTATTGTATCCCTTTCTTCCCCTCAGATGTTGACGTATTCATAATCCACTCGATCACCAGGAGAGAGAGAAAGGGTGAGAGTAAGCAACCTTGTCTGACACCGGTCTTCACCTCAAACGAGTCTGTCAGCTGTCCTCCGTGCACTATTTTGCAGTTTAATCCATCATAAGAATCCTATATGATGTTGACTATCTTCTTAGGCACGCCATAATGTCGAAGGAGCCTCCATAGTGTTTTCCTGTCCACGCTATCGAATGCCTTCTCATAGACAACGAATTCGATGTAGAGTGGTGAATCCCATTCACTTGATTGTTCCACAGTAATCCATGATGTTGCGATTCGGTCGATGAACGATCGATCCTTGCAGAATACAGTTTCTTGGTCTCAAAATTGAGCGTCTACGAAGTCCTTCATCCTGTTTAACAACCCTGTTGAGAACTTTTCCTGTTATCAAGATAACAGCAATGCCTCTGTAATTCTCACACTTGCTGAGGTCGCCTTTCTTTGATGTCTTGACGCGGTGACTTTCCAGTCTGTTGGTGCTTGTTCTTCATTCCAAGTCTTGCTGAACAGAGAATGGAATATCATTGCACTTACTATTATGTCAGCCTTCAGTGCCTCAGCTGGAATGTTCTTTGGTCCCGTTGCTTTGTTTGTGAAATCACAGGAATCAGTCTAACTAGTATAGTGTGTAAATTGTTAGTCTCGATAATAGTTAGATGCCTTACTGGTGCTCGTGAAGAGCTATGTTTTGTGATGAAGGAGTAGGTTGGAAGAAAGCTAGGGGCAGCCAAACCAAAACATGTCACAAATCCATGAAATCACTGACAAGTGGATTGAGTCATGTTTGTAGATGTAGACTACCTGGTTGGGGTCAGCGAGATGATAAAATTCGATGGTTAGAGACCTTGAACGACGTGGCTCAAAATCATTTGCAATGGCGCAACTGCATCCACTCTTTGTGCTCTCTCAAATTCTAACCTGAATTCCTCATCATCTCTATCTTTCTCTTTCGAAAGTTATCTCACTGAATTATACTTTTCGAATCATAACTTTGAACCCTAATGTTCTTCATTACTGCTAATACTATTGTTACCATTATGGGGTTTGAACTGACAGTTACGTCTCTGTGCGGATGCCGTTACGGCAACCTGAACTTACCTCGTCGAGGCAGTCGGTGGTTAGGCATACGTAACACATGTCCAAACCACCCCAACTGATGAAGCTTCATTACTTCATCTATTGACCTGTCATTCTTAACCAGCACCCGTTTCCTAACTACAGCATTGCTTACTAGGTTGTGCTACGATACATGAGCAATGCTTCGGAGACACATATGGTCGAAACCAGTAACCTGCGAATATCTTCCACGTTGATTGGCCTTGTTTCATATAGCCATAAAGCGAACTGCTGCGCAGTAAAGTCATCCTTTGGTTAGCAAACGGAAATCTCGCCTGCCCCATAAGTGACGCATGTCTTTGACCAAAGTAAACAAGAATGGAGAAAGTGGACATCCCTGACGGACACCACTTGAAGTAGAGAATTCCGATGACAGTTCACCATTTGCTCTCACTCGACCAGGGGTGTTCGAGTAGAGAGCTTGTATACGGTTAATGTACTTCTTTGTTTCACCTTTTAATGACAGACACTGCCACAGAACCTCACGATTCACTGAGTCGAATGCCGCTTAAAGGTCAAGGAAGACAACTATTGTAGGACGCCTAAATGTGTGTCTGAGTTCCAGGACCTGACGTAGTATTAAGA
>CALYCR020003259.1:0-39947 GCA_944470395.2 Schistosoma turkestanicum
ACACATTACAAATTGCGAATACCTGTAGATGATTTCTTCGTTTCTATAGCAATATTGTTGTAAAGGAGATTACATGAATATCCGAAAGGATATGCATAGTTTTGAACTGTCTTTATTTTCACCGCAGATAACTGCTCTCACGGGACCTGATCTGTTGCATCTCTGAATAACACATGAGTAGAGATAGTGAATAAGAAAACTTACGTCTACATTGTGTCGTATGAAACATTTAATAATCAACCGGATGAAGAATCGTGACGAAACGAATGCATCTAACCGGAGGAATAATTTCAGTTTACGATCGAGCCTCGATAGAATTCTTATCATTACACTGAGTATCAACTTACCACTGATACAACCCCATCAATTAAACTCACTTGTCATCATCTGTACTAATTTACCTGTACACATGCCTTCTTTGTCAATCGTATCGATAACTATATGACATAGACGACATCACAATTACAAAAACAACATTTCTAATGTTCATTCTAAAGGCACGAAAGATATTTTATACGTTTCTGTCTACTGTGTGATTGTATGTGTGTGTGGGTGTGTTTAACTGTGTATATGCGAATATTCGGTTATTCTGTCAATGGCATATAATCTGTTTATGTTGTCATTTTAGTTCGTAAGCTACCGCACTTTCATCACTATTGTGAACATAGTAATTTAAATTTACATTCGAAATGCATCCTCTTATTGAGTTTTGTATATTAGTATCTCGACGAGTATGTGTATGTATTGATCGGTGTGTATATGATAAAGCAAATGTCCATCTATGTGAGTGTGTGTGATAATCACGCTCAATAGGAAGGTGAAGAGGAACTGAGAAATAATTTCAATATGACTAGGTTAGTTGTCTATCGATATCAAATTGAAGAAGCGTACTCCAGGAAATCTTTACTGGTCTACTTTGATTTTCGTTGATGAGCTTCAATAAAAATATCGTGGCTGATGAAGAAACAATGTCCGCGTAAACAGCGTTATGCTAATTACGCGATCAATACACATTGAAATATGTAAGTAGCATCATCAGATTGGTGAAGGAAAGATACCGTGAACAAAACAAGTCACACGTTATGACCTTGAACTGAAAGAAACTAACAAGTCACCACAACAAACCATTCAATATCTAAGGTTGCCGCTATTAAAAAAATGCTCTGAATCGATAATAATATTTCATTTGAAATGAGTTTCTGATCATCAGTGAAACACAATATATTACTTACTACTAATATTCAGTAGCTCCTTCCACTAAGAATGGTTTTTTGAGGAAAGTGTATGCTCTTATTTGTCTTCTGATCTCCGAAATACACCAATCACGTCATGCACATTTTGTGCTCAATAAACCCTACTACAATCAAATGAATTATTTCCGTTATGGTCGACGTCCTACAGAGGTGAGATAATTACACTGAGCACGAACACACCACTGACAGAATCCTATCGATGAAACTCAATTGTAATCAACATCTTATGCACAAGATAAGATGTTATTTGGATTGACGAATCAATAATAATACATGGTTATTTTTGAATCGTGTTTGTAAGTGTTTCCTGAATACATACAATTCATGTCAAAACACTAAACAGTTAATCTAGGTAGAGATAGACCTAATGCACATTCAAATCATCCACCAGTCTTTGTTTTGGAAGAAGCTTTGATAATCCTGCGTCCATGAGGTTCCCATTGTCTAAGTGCATGTTGTGTATAATTGGACTGCATCAGTGGAACCTCTTTTGTACGTAAGGTATTTTCTTCATCATGATCGGAGAACAACAGCATCTCTCGTGAAGCTAATCATTTTTGCCCAGGATGACTGTAATGTGTTAAGGTTATTACGAAGTTAATCAAACCAGTAGTTAGGAATGATATGGGTACACATTTGAACGAACATCGATGTTTGGGAGTGTGTGCAGTCTAAGTTGTTGTGATAGATGAGCAGTATGAAGTACACAAACATGACCTAATGAGAATGTCTGACCGAGTATACTCCATCATAGGGAGTGTGAATTAAATTTATATTGTCAGTATCTATGTTAAGGACTCATAAAACTGCTTGTTATTCGAGATTCATTTACCATAACTGAACAGTTTTTGTCAAGATAGATATACGTAATGTACACTAAATGTCTTCATCATTATCAAAGAAGAACAAACGCTTTGGATTTGATATTTTTTCATGAACATCTTTCAAGTCTTTTCAAGTTTCATTTGTTGAATCAGTTTCAACCTCGAGATTTTTCTTTTCATTAAAATATTGATTTTTAAGGACATTTACTTTTAAAAATAGAAGGAATTCTGTTGCATGAAATGGAAAACTACTTTGAAGTTTGACAATAAATTTGAGATGAATCAATGTTAACTCTGAGTGGTTTGTATGTTGAGTGATTGCACATGAGAACGAAGGTAATGTATTTGATCCGTGGGTGGGTCGGTCACGCATGTCAAGTGTTTCGAAGATTTATGCTGGTGTGACACAACAGTCCAGTGCATTCAGGTTTCTAATGTTGGTCGAACATTGATCATCGGTCGATGATTTCACAGAAATTCAACAATCTGTACAACTTTATCATGAAAGTTGAAAAATTGGTTTCAATGAAACTACGTTAGTTGTCTGTCAAAACAGAATTTGACTAAAAGTACTTTACGCTCGTGAATTCGATGATAAGCTTGCAGACAAATAGCATAGCTGTAGACAAAATGATGTCCACGTAAACAGCGTTGAAGAAATAAAACGAAGAATGCACATTGAAGTATCAGTGATATCTTCAGATGGGTGAATAAAAGGCATGACATGTGTTATGACCTATATCGAAGGAGAAACTATCAAGTCCCCCAAAACAAAACACTCCACATCTAACGATTCCGCTATATAAAAATTCTCTAAATTATTCAAATAAGTATCTCTTTCCAATTTGGTTTTTCATTCATGTAACTAACTATGTTACTTACTAATATTCAGTAGCTTAATTTGTTATTAACCATTTTCAGTTATTGTCCAATTTTTTTATAGAATCTTATTGTCACCATATTTGTAATCGCAAATTTTAATTACATGTTATTACAAACCTTTACTACTATGCAGTTCAAATTGCGTTAGTCCATTCTGTACTTTGAATTGAACGATTTCAGAAATTATCTCTCAATAACACATTACAAATTGCGAATACCTGTAGATGATTTCTTCGTTTCTATAGCAATATTGTTGTAAAGGAGATTACATGAATATCCGAAAGGATATGCATAGTTTTGAACTGTCTTTATTTTTCCCGCAGATAACTGCTCTCACGGGACCTGATCTGTTGCATCTCTGAATAACACATGAGTAGAGATAGTGAATAAGAAAACTTACGTCTACATTGTGTCGTATGAAACATTTAATAATCAACCGGATGAAGAATCGTGACGAAACGAATACATCTAACTGGAGGAATAATTTCAGTTTGCGATCGAGCCTCGATAGAATTCTTATCATTACACTGAGTATCAACTTACCACTGATACAATCCCATCAATTAAACTCACTTGTCATCATCTGTACTAATTTACCTGTACACATGCCTTCTTTGTCAATCGTATCGATAACTATATGACATAGACGACATCACAATTACAAAAACAACATTTCTAATGTTCATTCTAAAAGCACTTAAGATATTTTATACGTTTCTGTATTCTGTGTGATTGTATGTGTGTGTGGGTGTGTTTAACTGTGTATATGCGAATATTCGGTTATTCTGTCAATGGCATATAATCTGTTAATGTTGTCATTTTAGTTCGTAAGCTACCGCACTTTCTTCACTATTGTGAACATAGTAATTTAAATTTACATTCAAAATGCATCCTCTTATTGAGTTTTGTATATTGTTCTCTCGACGAGTATGTGTATGTATTGATCGGTGTGTATATGATAAATACAATGTCCATCTATGTGAGTGTGTGTGATAATCACGCTCAATAGGAAGGTGAAGAGGAACTGAGAAATAATTTCAATATGACTAGGTTAGTTGTCTATCGATATCAAAATTGAAGAAGCGTACTCCAGGAAATCTTTACTGGTCTACTTTGATTTTCGTTGATGAGCTTCAATAAAAATATCGTGGCTGATGAAGAAACAATGTCCGCGTAAACAGCGTTATGCTAATTACGCGATCAATACACATTGAAATATGTAAGTAGCATCATCAGATTGGTGAAGAAAAGATACCGTGAACAAAACAAGTCACACGTTATGACCTTGAACTGAAAGAAACTAACAAGTCACCACAACAAACCATTCAATATCTAAGGTTGCCGCTATTAAAAAAATGCTCTGAATCGATAATAATATTTCATTTGAAATGAGTTTCTGATCATCAGTGAAACACAATATATTACTTACTACTAATATTCAGTAGCTCCTTCCACTAAGAATGGTTTTTTGAGGAAAGTGTATGCTCTTATTTGTCTTCTGATCTCCGAAATACACCAATCACGTCATGCACATTTTGTGCTCAATAAACCCTACTACAATCAAATGAATTATTTCCGTTATGGTCGACGTCCTACAGAGGTGAGATAATTACACTGAGCACGAACACACCACTGACAGAATCCTATCGATGAAACTCAATTGTAATCAACATCTTATGCACAAGATAAGATGTTATTTGGATTGACGAATCAATAATAATACATGGTTATTTTTGAATCGTGTTTGTAAGTGTTTCCTGAATACATACAATTCATGTCAAAACACTAAACAGTTAATCTAGGTAGAGATAGACCTAATGCACATTCAAATCATCCACCAGTCTTTGTTTTGGAAGAAGCTTTGATAATCCTGCGTCCATGAGGTTCCCATTGTCTAAGTGCATGTTGTGTATAATTGGACTGCATCAGTGGAACCTCTTTTGTACGTAAGGTATTTTCTTCATCATGATCGGAGAACAACAGCATCTCTCGTGAAGCTAATCATTTTTGCCCAGGATGACTGTAATGTGTTAAGGTTATTACGAAGTTAATCAAACCAGTAGTTAGGAATGATATGGGTACACATTTGAACGAACATCGATGTTTGGGAGTGTGTGCAGTCTAAGTTGTTGTGATAGATGAGCAGTATGAAGTACACAAACATGACCTAATGAGAATGTCTGACCGAGTATACTCCATCATAGGGAGTGTGAATTAAATTTATATTGTCAGTATCTATGTTAAGGACTCATAAAACTGCTTGTTATTCGAGATTCATTTACCATAACTGAACAGTTTTTGTCAAGATAGATATACGTAATGTACACTAAATGTCTTCATCATTATCAAAGAAGAACAAACGCTTTGGATTTGATATTTTTTCATGAACATCTTTCAAGTCTTTTCAAGTTTCATTTGTTGAATCAGTTTCAACCTCGAGATTTTTCTTTTCATTAAAATATTGATTTTTAAGGACATTTACTTTTAAAAATAGAAGGAATTCTGTTGCATGAAATGGAAAACTACTTTGAAGTTTGACAATAAATTTGAGATGAATCAATGTTAACTCTGAGTGGTTTGTATGTTGAGTGATTGCACATGAGAACGAAGGTAATGTATTTGATCCGTGGGTGGGTCGGTCACGCATGTCAAGTGTTTCGAAGATTTATGCTGGTGTGACACAACAGTCCAGTGCATTCAGGTTTCTAATGTTGGTCGAACATTGATCATCGGTTCATGATTTCACAGAAATTCAACAATCTGTACAACTTTATCATGAAAGTTGAAAAATTGGTTTCAATGAAACTACGTTAGTTGTCTGTCAAAACAGAATTTGACTAAAAGTACTTTACGCTCGTGAATTCGATGATAAGCTTGCAGACAAATAGCATAGCTGTAGACAAAATGATGTCCACGTAAACAGCGTTGAAGAAATAAAACGAAGAATGCACATTGAAGTATCAGTGATATCTTCAGATGGGTGAATAAAAGGCATGACATGTGTTATGACCTATATCGAAGGAGAAACTATCAAGTCCCCCAAAACAAAACACTCCACATCTAACGATTCCGCTATATAAAAATTCTCTAAATTATTCAAATAAGTATCTCTTTCCAATTTGGTTTTTCATTCACGTAACTAACTATGTTACTTACTAATATTCAGTAGCTTAATTTGTAGTTATTAACCATTTTCAGTTATTGTCCAATTTTTTTATAGAATCTTATTGTCACCATATTTGTAATCGCAAATTTTAATTACATGTTATTACAAACCTTTACTACTATGCAGTTCAAATTGCGTTAGTCCATTCTGTACTTTGAATTGAACGATTTCAGAAATTATCTCTCAACAACACATTACAAATTGCGAATACCTGTAGATGATTTCTTCGTTTCTATAGCAATATTGTTGTAAAGGAGATTACATGAATATCCGAAAGGATATGCATAGTTTTGAACTGTCTTTATTTTTCCCGCAGATAACTGCTCTCACGGGACCTGATCTGTTGCATCTCTGAATAACACATGAGTAGAGATAGTGAATAAGAAAACTTACGTCTACATTGTGTCGTATGAAACATTTAATAATCAACCGGATGAAGAATCGTGACGAAACGAATGCATCTAACTGGAGGAATAATTTCAGTTTGCGATCGAGCCTCGATAGAATTCTTATCATTACACTGAGTATCAACTTACCACTGATACAACCCCATCAATTAAACTCACTTGTCATCATCTGTACTAATTTACCTGTACACATGCCTTCTTTGTCAATCGTATCGATAACTATATGACATAGACGACATCACAATTACAAAAACAACATTTCTAATGTTCATTCTAAAAGCACGAAAGATATTTTATACGTTTCTGTATTCTGTGTGATTGTATGTGTGTGTGGGTGTGTTTAACTGTGTATATGCGAATATTCGGTTATTCTGTCAATGGCATATAATCTGTTAATGTTGTCATTTTAGTTCGTAAGCTACCGCACTTTCTTCACTATTGTGAACATAGTAATTTAAATTTACATTCAAAATGCATCCTCTTATTGAGTTTTGTATATTGTTCTCTCGACGAGTATGTGTATGTATTGATCGGTGTGTATATGATAAATACAATGTCCATCTATGTGAGTGTGTGTGATAATCACGCTCAATAGGAAGGTGAAGAGGAACTGAGAAATAATTTCAATATGACTAGGTTAGTTGTCTATCGATATCGAAATTGAAGAAGCGTACTCCAGGATATCTTTACTGGTCTTCTTTGATTTTTGGTGATGAGCTTCAATAAAAATATCATGGCTGAAGAAGAAACAATGTCCATGTTATCAGCGTTATAGTAATAACGCGGTAAAAACACATTGAAATATGTAAGTAGCATTATCAGAATGATGTAGAAAAGATACCGTGAACAAAACAAGTCACACGTTATGACCTTGAACTAAGAGAAACTAACAAGTCACCACAACAAAACAGTCAATATCTAACGTTGCCTCTATTTAAAAATGCTCTGAATCGATAATAATATTTCATTAGAAATGAGTTTCTGATCATCAGTGAAACACAATATATTACTTACTACTCATATGCAGTAGCTTCTTCCACTCAGAATAATTTTTTGAGGAAATGTGTACGCTCGTATTTGTCTTCTGATCTCCGAAGTACACTAATCACGTCGTGCACATTTTGTGCTCAATAAACCTTATTACAATCACATGAATTATTTCTGTTTTGATCGACCTCATATAGAGGTGAGATAATTACACTGAGTACTATCACACCACTGATACAATCCTATCGATCAAACTCAATTGTAATCACTAGTTTAAGCTATCAACATCATATGCACAAGATAAGATGTTAGTTGGAGTGATGAATCTAAAACAATTCATGGTTATTATTCAATCGTGTTTGTAAGTGCTTCCTGAATAAATACAATTCATGTCAAAACACTTAAAAGTTAATCTAGAAAGAGATAGACACAATGCACACTGATATAATCCACGAGTCTTTGTTTTGAAAGAAGTTTTGATAATCCTGCGTCCATGAAGTTCCCATTGTCTAAGGGCATGTTGTGTATAATTGGACTGCATCAGTGGAACCTCTTTTGTACGTAAGGTATTTTCTTCATCATGATCGGAGAACAACAGCATCTCTCGTGAAGCTAATCATTTTTGCCCAGGATGACTGTAATGTGTTAAGGTTATTACGAAGTTAATCAAACCAGTAGTTAGGAATGATATGGGTACACATTTGAACGAACATCGATGTTTGGGAGTGTGTGCAGTCTAAGTTGTTGTGATAGATGAGCAGTATGAAGTACACAAACATGACCTAATGAGAATGTCTGACCGAGTATACTCCATCATAGGGAGTGTGAATTAAATTTATATTGTCAGTATCAATGTTAAGGACTCATAAAACTGCTTGTTATTCGAGATTCATTTACCATAACTGAACAGTTTTTGTCAAGATAGATATACGTAATGTACACTAAATGTCTTCATCATTATCAAAGAAGAACAAACGCTTTTTATTTGAACCAACGTGACTCTACACTGGACCATCTAATGGACAGAATTTTTATTTACCATGCTCATCAATAATTGATAATTTTCTAATTATTGGAAATTCCGAATATCTTTCTATGTATCAACGTGTCACTGAATGTCAGAACACGTTCACATGAACGAATTTCATCCCAACGTATTGAATCCCACCTAATGTTGATAATTATTACAGTCGAATCAAATGTGAATCACTTATGTAATTAGGAAATTCCACATCACAGTCCTTATCAACACGAAGATTCATCATCACTAAACTGTATTGAATAATTCTTATAATTATTATTACTATTATTATTATTATCAATGATACTTTTGCTGTTACCGTTGTTAGTGTGATTCGTATTCCACTTCCCTTTGTTCGCCTTAGTGAACATACTAATTGACATTGGCATTTAAAATGCAGCTATTTATTGAGTGTCGTATATTGAATTTGAGGAATACACTGTCTCTCTGTACAGGTAAGAGGAGAAAATGATCAGACCACAAATTCAGAATCATACTCAATAGAAAGGTGGAGCTAATTAGTTCATACATCTAATGTGTGTGTGTGTCTGCCTGTTTGTATCACCTTCACTAACAATCTGATCACATGATCACTTAGTATTGCAAGTTTGCTTGACAAGTGATCGTGGCCTTTTGTCAATCAATAAAAATCTTGTTAAAAATAATTAATGAAAAGAATTAACTAACTAACAGTGAAATGGAATGAACACGAAATAGGAAACAGACAACGTGAATGGAGAAGAAGACTCTTCACAGTGTCATTGTAATCGAAGTCATCTCGAAATGTCCGCACAAAAACTTGTCAAACAAACAGTTTGAATGAACGAGGAATGACCATTCAGCATGTCTGTATTTCATGATTTCGTTGTTGCTAGTGTTTTTGTAATTACCAGGTAAGTATCATCTGACTGAACATTCGATAACTGATAATCTCACAAATAAATGTGACTACCTGATTGTGTCAAAAGTATAATTTATAGCAGTTATCAACTAGACATTCGACGTAGTGAAAACCATTACATTTTCAATCAATCAACATGCACGAATAAAGTCCACTGTTCGACATGCCCATTCTTGTTGAACAGGTTTCGAAAGAGAAATTCAGAAAAATGAAGCTAGTTGATGATAAATTTTGAATTGTATAACACCTACAGATATGCGTTTACCTGCCTATTTACCCAAGTGAACACATTCACACTGTAATATTCCTCCTGTCTACATGATTAGTAGATGACTATGAAACAGCTAATGAAAACAAGTTTATCAGAAAACTCAGTTGTTAACTGAATTATTATCATCATAGAAATAGGTCAGTAACTGTTTTATTAGGTTTCCGTTGTCAGTACCCATCCGCTTATACTCTTGTCTTATCAACATTCATTGTTTCTTAGTAGAATTCAATTATCCCAATTTATTGTCTCCTCTTCACAATCCTCTGTCAAGTGGTGGTTTTCAATTCCACTCACTGATCAATAATCAACTAACAACCAATTAACAACAACTTTTTCTATTCTTATACAACAATTGTGTGTGTGTGTGTTACTCCACTTATACATACATGCACACACACACACACTTTACAGGTAGGAATTCTCTCCTTACTGTTATTCGTCATGATTCTTCTGATTGTTCACTTATCCTCCTTGTTCACAGTCAACATTTAATTGGACTGTTATCGGATCATGAAAATTTGTGCAATTCAAAAAACACAGACACACACACACACACACTTCGTCATACAAGTTTGTTCATGAAGAAGGACAGAGTAAATTTTCATTGCCATCAAAAGAGAGAAATGTAGAGGTCAGACAATTAAGCAGAAATTAAAATTCGGTGTTGTTGATCATGCATACAAGTCAGAGGTCAGAAGTTATTCTACTCTCTCTCCCTCTATCTCTCTTCTCAATAACACATCACCTCATCATCATTTCACTTCAGCTCTCCCCACACCACCTACCTACCTCAACCGATCTAGTCTTATGCTAATAATCTAAATATGTATATAGTTGAAAATTATGCTAATTCAACTCCAACATCCTCATCCTCACACTCATATCACATCCACCGACTGCTCACTCCACAACACTCCAACCCAATCAATCAAAGCACTATGTTATTTGAAGTCATCAATTATTAGGCTTGTGACTACAAATAAATTGATCAATGAAACAGGTTAGCACACTAACTGATTGATCCACAATACAATAGAACGAGTTGATCAATGATGTCATACAATTGATAGTTGCCAAAATTAATTTGACTGATTCAGTTTATTAGATGTAACGTCGTGCTTCATGTAAATGATTACACCACCAATAACAACTATGGATTATCACTAATCATGAGGGAATAATCATATCGGCAATGATAAACGATAGTCGACATGATCCCCATTCACTGATACACTACTCCTCATTGAACTGCATCGTTTGGACAGGGAAGAGAGAGAGAGAGAAACAGTTACGTTTACATTTTGTAACATCAATCAACACGATTACGTGTACATGACGAGATTGTGACAACGAAGTGGGAGAGATGATGTAAATGACAGAGGTAATCATTATCTCGATAATTTCTATTATTATTATTATTATTATTATTATTATTATTATTATTATTATTATTATTATTATTATTATTATTATTATTACTGTCAATTTAAGTTAATGTGAAATTTGAAATTCAAAATGGCAATTCCATTTTTTATTCAAAATATGTGCACGTTTGATTGACAGTTGTTGTATGAAAAGTGTGTGTGAAAGAGAGAGACCGCACGAGTTATACACGTTACATCATCTAAATTACACACACACATTTTTAACTTAAATAATATTCGATCCTTTTTAGACTGTACAGCATTTCTGTGTGACCACAATGTACCAATCGTCAAGTTCTTTATTTACTTCAGAAAACCAAACTCGGGAGGATGATATAACCACGTGACTGTGAATGTCCGTCTGTGAATTCACACATATGTGTGTTATGTGTCTGTACAATTGTACGTGGTCATATTCACCGAATAACTGCATTTCGTTTACTAAATCAATCAGCTTTTGCATGAATACAGATCACAGTCTATCGATATCTCATTGTTCTCTTCATCCATTCTTTCCTATCCTATTTCAACTGAATTCCACTCTCTACTGTCATACACTTCATTTGAACTGATATTTTGAAATGTAGATGGAAACAAGTATCATTTACACCATACATCTGTCAACATATTCTTCTCGATAATATTGTTCATCATTATTGGATATTACTTAGTTCAGTTGAATACACCAATCCATAAAGTATAATTCAGGTTGGAGACAGAGAAAGGTGAGGAAGGAGAACCAAAGTGAGGGAGGTGTGCAAGAGTAGTTGTAGAGTCACCGGAAATCAGTTAAATGTCTATGAGTGTGTGTTTTATGATGAGTCAGAGAAATCGCTAAACTTGACATACAGAGGGAACAGTCATTCTGATTGTCTTCTGTAACCCATGCATTCAGTGCACCACATCACATTTCGAGTGATCACATGTACATTTGAAGCAATGAATACAATTATGACGAATAAAGTCAAAAAGATACACTCATCACACCTCTTCTACTCTCACTCACACTCACTGTCACACACACAAACACACGTGTAAAAATATCAATGAAATGGTGATTTCCAATTCATACAATCATCGACGATAGTCTGTTTGCTTGTTTTAATTACAAGATCATTGAATTGCAAAACCCCTGAAAGCGAAATCAATAAAATTCAAACAATCTGTATGTGAATAATGAAACGAGAAATTGTGTAACAGATGGAAGATCATTCGATTATCGAACATTTTTCTGTTTCTCTTATTCTTTATTCACGCATTCATATTTGATGGTGGTTGTTGTGATGTGGGTGTTGAGTATAACAATGGCAAACTCGTAACAACAATAATACAAATACTACTACTAATAATAATATGAACTCTAGTAGTTTAGATATCAAACAGTTACATTTTAAATCATTTCGACTTCATAAATTTTGTTCAATGTGTTTTTTAGTAATTCAAACAAAAACCTCCAATACATGAATAAGATTTGTTTGAATCATAATCAAACATAGAATATTGAATGTAGTAATATGAACTGAATTCAAATTAATCAAACTGCTCATTTCATCTTCAACAACAGAAATATACTCATCAACTCAACTAGATTCAATTATCAATCGTACACTATGCAATAATGAGTAATTCAGAATCAAACTATTTCTTTCAATGCTTTGGTAGTTTAGGTCACACAACTACTGTAGATGAACACAAGTTTAAATCCAGACAGCAGTCAAAGAGTAATTTCATTCTAGTATAGAATACTTCAAAAGTGTTCATCAATGAATAAGTGACCTGAAAGAGTTTGGTTCGATTACTCAGGGTCGGTTGTAAATAGTTCTTCTTAAAACTTTCGAAAATGAATGAATCGTTTGTTCCTGTGCTTCTCAATATTCAGTAAGTGTGAAGGTCAGCTCATTAAGCAAGTTACGAAATGCGAATCCTCTTTAATAACGTTTTTATAGTACAGTATAGGACAGAATTATTATTATTATTATTATAATTACTGTTATATTTATTGAATCAAATAACGGACATAGAAATTCAAGTCTAGTCCTTATTATCAAGGTGTATTTTCAGTTTGTCAGTTTGATTGCATTAGGCCTCTGGCAAACCAAACTATTCATTTTCAGTTATTATTCAAATCAATATCTGTTACAAGCTTCTTCATTATACGAAAAAAATTATTTTGAAAAATCATTCTCTGTTCTGCGTTCTAATTGGTTAATAGTTTACAGGGCACTGATTGGTTGACATAAACTCACGTGTGATCTGTCACTTGTTATTTATATCACTTTGATTAGCCAATGAAATTGTGACATTTTGTCTGTGAAAGCATTGACTCAAATATTTTCATGTGACTATCTATTTGTGTATGAATCTCAAAACTACTGTGAGGGAAATGTGACGGTTTGTATGGTAGTGTGGGTGGAGAGGGATCGATCATGGAACAGTATATAAGAGGACGGTTTGTCAACAGTAATTGGGTCCTTGAACTTGCTTTTTGCGTGATTGTATTTCAAATAATTTACAGCTGATAATCGGGTGAAAATTTGTCCATGTAATATTTTGTTCTCAATAATCAGAAGAGCAAAAACTACTAATTCTAATGTCTAACAACCAACCACAACTTCTGTCACAATCAAATGAGAACTTCAAACCATCAGATTGAAATTGATCGGCAAATCAATGGAATAGTCAAACATATCGTAAACCTCTCATCGATTTATCGAATACCACATACACACGAGTGCAAACACAAAGTTTTATGAATAAATTTGATAAATCTCTCACGAAAAAATTAAAACCATATCACACATCATCCTCACACTCACCCTCACCAGCATCATGTGGAATTACCGATCCAGTGAATCTTACAAGACGTAATGAACGAGAAAGAAATCGTGTGAAATTATTAAACATGGGATTCCATCGTCTACGAGCTGTGGTCCCATGTCGTTCAGGTTAGCAATTGAGTAAAATTTGAACTTTGAAAAAGGCGATCTGGTATAATGAACATTTAGATAAAGTATTACATGAACAAGAGAATTGATGTTCAAATTTCATTTACCAATCATCAACCTCGTCATCATCATCCTGTTCAAGGAATCCATCAATCAATCACGTGAATGAAATGAAAACATGTACCAGTCATAAGCGAAATCAACTCAATCTCATAACCAAATCAGCTGAATTATTTGAAAACAATCAGAATGAAGCAAGATCAGGGACCTCCTGGTCATCTTTCGAGCAAGTTATGTCACCACACAGGAACATATCTATGCTCGGAAGAGGATCAGTAAATCAGTTGTACCCGGCACCGATATTTCCAACTAATTGGCATCCACATATCAATACTTTAAGTAATAACGATCAGAAGGCTGATGATCTTGATATGAAGGAACGCACATCGGCATCATTCATCCATTCAACTCCACAGAACAGACGAGTTGAGAAGACATTCTGTCCCGATTCAAATTCTCCATCATCAACATCAGTATTCTCATTAACTTGTGATGTGTCGAATGATTCCGGTTATCATAATTATCAATCACAATATGAATCATTATTACTGTCGTCTGCACATCCACCTCATTCGATGTTGTCCAAATGAAATAATCCTAATCACAATGCAGGTTGGTGTATGCTGCCTCAACCTCTGAAATAGTCGACAACTTGACACCCAATCATGTTTCTCATTTCCAGTGGTTATTAACTAGTAGGAATAATGATTTCCCTAAATCAAATGTCACTTGAATAACATAATTCTGTTACATGTATTATGTTGGGTTACATAAAACGGTAAGTTCTGATTTGTATGAATAATTTCGTCTGTATTTATGATCAGTTTATTTATTGCTACAAATCAAAAGGTGTTTTGTGATCGTTTGCACTATTTCTTTATCGAAAATCATACTCTTCTTAAGGAGAGCGAGAGGGGGAGAGAGTGAAGAGATTGGAATTTCTTCTTAAGAATTCTATTCATGAATCCTTTTGTTTCACACCTCTCCTATATTGATGATGAGACTGTGAATTGTTGTTTCTATGTTGGTCGCCTGTCGACTATATACCGGTTATTTAGATTGATAGAAATGAATTGATAGTCTGGTGTAAATCAATATTACTTAAAACAGGTATTTGATAACCTTGTAGAGTTAGGGTGATTGAGTTATGAATGTAAAAATTCCACAGTTTATAAATCACCAACTGAACTTGATTAGATCAGCCACAAAAATCTAAAATTACGTGCTAAGCTGTGACAATGTAAATTCAATCAAATCGGAAATGATGAATATTGAACACTGATGTGACCAATGGATGGGGTTGCGCAATAGTTTTGATTGATTAAAATTAGTTATAACCAGCACAATGTTTCAGAAATTAAGTTTTCCCATGCGAGACTGACAGTCATGTTTTCAATGCCCGCATGAGATCGTCGATGCGCACTGCTGAAGTGTACAATAATAGGACAAAATGGCCATCCATTGCTTCCACCTTTCCAATTAAAAGTTAGGGTGTGAAGAGTTGAGCAGATACGTTGATCGAACGTTTTCACAAGTTTGCAGACAGAAACAGAATCGTCTCATCATCATCATCATCATCAAAGAAGGTTGTTTCACACAAATTGTAAACATTTATAATCTTTGAGCAAATGACTGAATTAATAAGCCGTAATTACTTAAAGAAAAATAAATTTGAAGCAGAGAGAAGATAATGTGAGCATTCGTATTAATACTATCATTATTGAAAAGTATTAAAAGTTGAGAAAATGTCGATTTCGGCCGTCAGAATACGGGGAAGTAATAAAAATTCTCCCCCCCCCAATTTCTCTTCTGGTATTCAATCAGTGATGACAGACAATTGATGAATGTATATAGTCAGTCATCTGTGATTAAAATCAGTCAGGAAGAAATTTACGTTTTCGCGGATGGATTGTGGAGATTGTTGAGTTTCATTGAAACGATCGATCGATCAGTGTTAGATCAAAATTAGAAATCTGCAAGCCGTGGATCAGTGTTTCGTCCTACAATGCGACTCATCAGAAGTTCACATACTAATATGCATAATACATTCAGGTGATTAGTCTCAAACATAACGAAGCTTCACATAAGTGTTTTTATCATTGTGATGTACGAGTTTTAAATTCATCCACATTTTTTATATCTTGTTGTCTTTTCTGATTTTATTTCAGGTATTATAACACAACTGAATCACGGTTCACATAAACATCCTCAGTTAACATTGAGAATAACTACCGACCATTCGAAATATAAGTACTCGTTCCCAAAACACTGTAACAAGATCATTGACGGATAATTCCAGAGGGACTGGAACAATAAAGGAAGCCAATCCAATTTGACTGATCAATGAGATTGTTTGTGATTGGTTGTTACTGTCAAATAATCGAATGTTTAGTTGAGGATTTATATTCAAAAATTAATTTTACTGATGTACACTTACACACACATTTTCAGTGTTTGTGTAACGAGTTTATGACTGTTGAGTATCAAAACGAATTCAGATTTTATTGATTTATACTTTTTTCTATCAGTTTATTTTCTGTTAATCTGAAATAAAGTTTCATACTTTTACGAAAAATTCCAGAAAAAACCACATTTGGTTTTTAAAAGATAATAATTTTTTTCAAAATTATTCCAACGTTTCTTCTATGGATGAACATTCTTTAATTATTATCAATGTTCATTTGTTTAATTCGTTTTACTTTTTTCAGTGTTTGTTCGTTTCATTAATTAAAATTAAAAACTTATTTATCCAGGAAACAACATCTTGATTCAACAATCACTAGTGTATACCATGAGTGACTGCAGTATGAACTATTGAATTCCTGGTTGATAGTAGTGAGGCAGTGTCGTCTAATACTGAACACTTTTCAAAAGAGTTCAAATCGATACATATTCTTCCTTATATGAATCATGGACAAGATACTGGTTGCCAGTTCGAATTCAGGTATTCTTAGAAAAGAATGTTCGAGAAATAATCCCAGTATCTTATGAACATCGTTACACAAACAAATTCACTGTTTTATGTACATCCGCTCTATTCTCTTCTCTTCTATTCTATTTACTGATTGATTGACTGATTTAATTATTTTCATATGTTCTATCTATATATGTGTGTGTACATACATCAAAATGAGATTTATTCTTATTTGAGAAATAAATATAATAACATAAAATAAAATAAAATAAAATATAAATCATTCAATGATCAATTCACTTATGCTTCATCATTAAACATTTTTCATTAATTTAAATGGATCAGTTTAAATGTAGTAGCAGGAGTAAATTTTTTCATCACAATCTGTACTAGTTAATGAGATGTACAAATTCACTATCACATAGATGCATGTGTGTGTTTGTATGTGTAGTGTGTCTGTCTATCTATCTATCTGTCTATCGATCGATCGATATGTATGTCTGACTATCTTTCTGTATCGGTGTTTGTTTGTAAGTGATGTTCACCAACATTTAGAAAGAAAAAAGTGAGCAAATCATACATTAAAACAAATCGAACCACGTGGATGCACACATTGAAAAATTCAATGCAATTCAATTACAATTCTTCTCATCAATCAGTTAGGAAAAAATTGAACAGATGGAATTTGTATACACAGATCAAGAGAGCGTGAGAGATCGAGAGACAGAGGCAGAGAGAGAATAGAGAGAGTAAAACATGTAAAACAACACAAGGTTGGTTGGAAGTAAAGGAATTCGAACGGTTTTTACTGATTCATTGAAATATTATTACGGATGGATTGTTTCTTGATTCATTTTTCATTTTCTTTTCTTATAAATAAATAAATGAATTAGAAATAATAAACCAGTTTTATTCATCAGTCAGTCATTAATACAAGAGAAAAAAATCTATCATATGTCACAGTAATTAATATTATTATTATTAATATTATCCCTTTGACAAATATTTTCGCCAGCATTGCATTGACCAGTGAACATTGAGTATCTGCCCACTGCCCACGTGAACCGAAATTTGAAAAAAAAAAGAGGAAAGCACTCATTAATGTGTATCTTTGTTGTTTTTAGTTTCGTTTAAGTGTGTGTGCTCTGGCCTATCTTTCTATCAGTGAAATGATACTTTTGTACGGAAAAACGATTCACTAAATATGTACATATATAAATATATATGTAACATATGTTCGTTAATTTCGCATGACTGTTACAAAATTTACATTTCTAATACAAAAATGAGAAGAAATCATGTTGAAAGTGAGAATATCAAGATAAAAGAAACAAAAAATTGTATTATTACAATATTAATAATAATAATTATAATTATTATTATAACTGCTGTTATTACTATTCAACTGGAAAAGAATTCTTTCTTATATGTAGTTGGAGAGAGAGAGAGAGGGAGACAGATAATCTTATTAGGATATTATAATCTAGGCACATAGATTATACAAAATTATATTGAACAGTTTTTAAATATTTGCTTGTCAGGTTTGATTGTGGCAGAGGTTGTGGTTGATTTTTGGACATTAGAATAAGTAGTTTCTGCTCTTATGATTATTGAGAACAAAATATTACATGGACAAATTTTCACCTGATTATCAGCGGTAAATTATTTGAAATGCAGCCACGCAAAAAACAAGTTCAGGGACCCAAGTACTGTTGACAAACCGTCCTCTTATATACTGTTCCATGATCGATCCCTCTCCACCCAGCCTACCATACAAACCGTCACATTTCCCTCACAGCAGTTTTGGTATGCATGCACAAATTCAGAGTCACATGAAAACATGTGAGTCAATGCTTCCATAGACAAAATGTCACATTTTTATTGGCTAGTCAAAGTGATATAAAATAGCACGTGACAGATCACATGTGAGTGTATGTCATCCAATCAGTGCACTGTAAACCATTAACCAATTAGAATGCAGAACAGAGTGATCTTTCAAAAGTATTTTATTCGTATAATGCGGAAGCTTGTAACAGATATTGATTTGAATAATAACTGAAAATGAATAGTTTGGTTTGCCAGAGGCCTAATGCAATCAAATTGACAAACAGAAAATACACCTTGATAAGGACTCGATTCGAATTTCTATGTCCTTTATTTGATTCAATAAATATAACATTAATAATATCAATAATAATAATAATAATGTTATTAATAATTCTGTCCTATACTCTACTATAAAAACGTTATTAAAGAGGATTCGCATTTCGTAATTTGCTTAATGAGCTGACCTTGACACTTACTGATCATTGAGAAGCACAGGAACAAATGATTCATTCATTTTTGAGAGTTTTAAGAAGAAGTATTTACAACCAACCCTGAATAATCGAACCAAAGTCTTTCAGGTCACTCATTCGTGTATGTACACTTCTGAAGTATTCTATACTAGAACGAAATTATAATATGACTGCTGTCTGGATTTAAACTAGTGTCTATCTACAGTAGTTGTGTGACCTAAACTACCAAAGCATTGATAGAAATAGTTCAATTCTGAATTACTCACTATTGCATAGTGTACGATTGGTAATTGAATCTAGTTGAGCTGATGAGCATATTTCTGTTGTTGAAGATGAAATGAGCAGTTTGAATAATTTGAATTCAGTTCATATTACTACACTCAATATTCTATGTTTCATTATGATTCAAACAAATCATATTGATGTATTGGAGGTTTTTGTTTGAATTATTAAAACACAATGAACAAAATTTCTGCAAATTAAATCATTTGAAATGTAACTGTTTGATATCTAAACTACTAGAGTTCATCAGATTATTAGTAGTATTTGTATTAATGTTGTGACGAGTTTGAGATTGTGACACTGTTTGTTTTTGACATGAATTCATCGTTTTTCAATAATTAACTACCTGCTAGAGACAGTCACTTTACACAAGTCTTGGAAATCAATAATCTGTGACTAGCATGAATCGATCAAAGTTGGATCAACATTGGAAACCTGGAAGCATATTCGTGTTCCAGTTCTTCCTAGTATAGAACTCATCAGTAGTGCGCATCCATGATTGACGCAGGAAATTTAACTGAAGACCGCTAAGACGGCATACATCAGTGATAATATCTAACTTCAATCAAACCACCGTACTGCACAACCCTATAATGACGAATATTTTCTTCTCTGAACTAATCTCGGCATCGTTAAATAAAATAAGCAAATACAAACTTAAGTGACAGATATCTGTTTGAAAATGTTATTTCTCATATTCAGACTGTGAAAAGGTGTCAGTCACAGCTGGATTGGATTGTATTTAGTGCATAGTAACTGTGAAATTAAGTGACTAATATTTTTATTATATTAGTAATAATAATGTACAAACGCATAGTGATAGAGTGAACATGTGAGTTGAGTGAGAGTCAAATTACCCGTTATACGATACATAAGAGAAATGTAAACTGAAAATACACATGATCCATTCATGAGACATAATGAATGTGTAAATGAGTGTGTGTGTGTGTGTGCATTTGAAGGACAGAGATCACCAATGAACAAAAGCGAGGAAGGCAGCTAGGAAGAACACACAACTCGACAGTCTTCGATTTAATAACACCATGTGCCCATGACAAATCTTCTGTGATTCGCTTCTCTTCAAAATAACATTTTTATTCAATATTCAATATCCATGATTTCAATCAGATTTTCAGAAAAACAAACATTCATAAACCAAAATATTCTCTCTCTCTTCGCAAGTAAAAATCAAACAATTCAATTGACTCAGTTTGTGTTTTTACGTGACCACAGCTGATCTACTGGTTGACTGAATGTTCAACGGATAGTAGACATTTTAATTAAAGACAATGGAATTTTTCGGATAATGATCAAAGTAGGAATATTGATGAGGTGGAGGAGGAGGTGAGAGACACACTGTCAACACTGATATTCATAAATAACATTCATGGCCATTATCAAAAGAACAAGAAAAACTCAACACTCACAACACACACATCAACCACCATCAAACATGAATGCGTGAATGAAGAATAAGAGAAACAGAAAAGTGTTCGATAATCGAATGATCTTCCATCTGTTACACAATTTCTCCATTCATTATTCATTCACATACGGATTGTTTGAATTTTATTGATTTCGCCTTCAGGGTGTTTGAAATCCATTGATAGTGTAATTAAAACAGTTGAATAGACAGACTATGGTCGATCATTGTATGAATTGGAGATCACCATTTCATTGATATTTGTACACATGTGTTTGTGTATGTGAGAGTGAGTGTGAATGAGAGTAGAAGGGGGGTAGTGTGTGTTGTGTATCTGTTTGACTTTAGTCATCATAATTGTATTCAGTGCTTCACATAGAAATGTGATCACGCGAACTGTGATGTGGTGTACTGAATGCATGGGGTACAGAAGACAATCAGAATGACTGTTCCCTCTGTTTGTTAGGTTGAGCAATTTCTCTTATTCATCATAAAACACACACTCATACACATTTAATTAATTTCCGGTGACTCTACAACTACTCTTGTACACCTCCCTCACTTTGGTTCTCCTTCCTCACCACGTTACTCTGTCTCCAACCTGAATTATACTTTATGGATTGGTGTATTCAACTCAACTAAGTAATGATGAACATTAATGATGAACAATATTATCGAGAAGAATATGTTGACAGATGTGTGGTGTAAATGATACTTGTTTTACTGAATTCAATCTACATTTCAATATATCATTCCAAGTGAAGTGTATTACAGTAGACAACACAATTCACTTGATATCGGATAGGAAAGAATGGATGAAGAGAACAATGAGATATCGATAGACTGTGATCTGTATTCATGCAAAAGCTGATTGATTTAGTAAACGAAATGCAGTTATTCGGTGAATATGACCACGTACAATTGTACAGAAACATAATACACATGTGTGTATATACACAGACGGACATTCACAATCACGTGGTTATATCATCCTCCAGGGTTCGGTTTTGTAAAGTAAGTAAAGAACTTGACGATTGGTAAATTGTGGTCACACAGAAATGCTGTACAGTCTAAAAAGGATCAAACAGTATTTAGGTTAAAAATGTGTGTGTGTAATTTAGATGATGTAACGTGTATAACCCGCGAGCTCTTTCCCTCTCACACACTTTTCATACAACAACTGTCATTCAAAAGTGCACATATTTTGAATAAAAAATGGAATCGCCGTTTTGAATTTCACATTTCACGTTATCATTGATTGACGATAATTTTTATCGAAATATTTATTACCTTTCTCTCTCCCTTCATTGTCACAATGTCGTCATGTACACGTAATCGTGTTGATTGATGTTACAAAATGTAAACGTAACTGTTTCTCTCTCTCTCTATCTCTTCCAAAAAGAAACGCTGAAGTTCAATGAGGAGTAGTGTATTAGTGAATGGGGATCATGTCGACTATCGTTTATCATTGCCGATATGATTTTTCCCTCATGATTAGTGATAATCCATAGTTGTTGTTGGTGGTGTGATCATTTACATGAAACACGACGTTACATCAAATAAACTGAATCAGTCAAATGAATATTGGCAACTATCAATTGTATGACATCATTGATCAACTCGTTCTATTGTATTGTGGATCAGTCAGTTAGTGTGTTAACCTGTTTCACTGATCAATTTATTTGTAGTCACAAGCCTAATAACTGATGACTTCAATTACTATAATGCTTGGATAGACTGGGTTGGAGTATTGTGTAGTGAGTTGTTGTTGGGTGGGTGGATGTGTTTATGAGTGTGGGGATAGGGATGGTGGAGTTGAATTAACATAACTTTCCAGTAGGCATACATGCATAGTTGATTAGCATAAGATTTGATCGAATGAGGTAGGTAGGTGGTGTGGGGAGAGATACAGTGAGAGAGTGAGGGAGAGAGAGTGAACTACATTCTGACCTCTGACTTGTTTGTGTTGTATGTACAAACAACAACACTGAATTTTAATTTCTATTTAATTGTCTCACCTCTCCATTTATCTCGTCTGACGGCAGTGAAAATGTGGGTGCAGCTGAACATGTGTTGTGTTGATGAATGGGAAATTATTGAAAGATATAAGATTTAGTATTTGTACCGATCATTCACTGGTCATAACAGACAAGAAAATTTGCATTATCTTTTCAATGGCACAAACCTTTATCCATACAATCACAGAAGTCACATTTCGTTGAAACAAACTACCGCATGTATCAAGAATTGATCGGGACAGAATGTGACTATTTGATATTATGAGTTGTATGAAACTGTAGTCATAGGAACTCTATCGAGAGTTGGTCTTGTTTGTAGAATATCCCCACCTCTAATCATGATCAACAAATCTGTTGAGAATTGTTTGTGATATGTATATTCCTCATGCATACTTACTCACTCACGTACGTCTGTTACCCTTCGAGGAGCGTTGGACGCCGAGTAGTATTATCCAACTTACTCTGTCCTCCTTTGCTTAGTTTGTTTCTTCATCAACAAATTTTTATGATGACGTGTATGTGTGTTTGATTGATATTCAGTGTGATTTCACCTATTCAACATTCTCTTCAATCTGTTTTGTTGAATTGCACAAGTTTTCATGATCCGATTACAACGCAGTTAAATGTTGACTGTGAACAAGGCTGATCACTGAACAGTGCGAACAATAATGACGAATATCAATGAGGAGAGAATTTGTACTTGTATATTGTGTTTGTGTGTGCATGTATATGCATGTGGAATTACACAGACACACAATTGTTGTGTAACAATAGAAAAAGTTGTTGTTATTTGATTGTTAGTCGTTTATTGATCAGTGAGTGAAATTGGAAACCACCACTTGACAGAGGATTGTGAAGAGGAGACAAGAAATTCGGATAATTGAATTCTACTAACAAGAAATGAATGTTGATATGAAAAGAGAATAAGGGGATGGGTACTGACAATGAAAGCCTAATAAAACTGTTACGGACCTATTTCTATGATGATAATAATTCATCTAGCAACTGAATTTATGATAAATTTCTTTGCATTACCTGCTTCATAATCATCTACTCATCAGGTAGACAGGGGAATAATCACAGAATGAAAATCTTCATTTGAGTTCTTCACTTCATTGTGTAACAATCAATCACATTGATTACTTACTTACTTACTTACGCCTGTTACCCCAAATGGAGCATAGGCCGCTCACCAGTTTTCTCCAACCAAATCTGTCCTGGGCTTCCCTCTCTAGTTCTGTCCAATGTTTGTTTATTCCTCTCTTATCTTTCTCTATTTCTCGACGTAGTGTGTTCCTTGACCTTCCTCTTTTCCTTTTGATTTGAGGGTTCCATGTGAGGGCTTGTCTTGTGACGCAGTTAGGTGCTTTTCGTAGTGTGTATCCTATCCACTTCCACCGCTTCTTCCTCATTTCCTCTTCCACTGGAATCTGACTTGTTCTCTCACAGTTCGTTGTTGCTGATGGTGTCTGGCCAACCAATACGAAGTATTTTGCGTAGACAACTGTTAATAAACACTTGTATCTTCTGAATGATAGCTTTGGTAGTTCTCCATGCTTCCGCTCCATACAGTAGAACTGTCTTGACATTTGTATTGAAAATGCTGATTTTGGTGTTGATTGATATTTGTTTGGAGTTCCAGATATTTTTCAACTGTAGAAATGCAGCCCTTGCTTTGCCAATACGCGCCTTCACATCTGTATCGGATCCTTCTTTCTCGTCGATGATGCTGCCCAGATATGTAAAGATGGTAATGCCCTCCAAGGCATCTCCGTCAAGCGTGATTTGGTTGGTGCATGTTGTGTTGCATCGGAGAACTTTACTTTCTCCTTTTTGTATGTTGAGACCTACTGCTGCAGAGTCTGCTGCTACACTGGTCGTCTTCTCTTGCATTTGTTGTTTCGTGTGCGATAGAAGAGTCAGGTCATTTGCGAAGTCCAGATCGTTTAACTGCATCCTAGCTGTCCACTGAATACCGTGCTTCTCTCCAGATGCTAACGTCTTCATAATCCAGTCGACTGACGACCAGGAGAAAGAGAAAGGGTGAGAGTAAGGAACGTTGCCTGACACCGGTCTTCACCTCGAACGAGTCTGTCAGCTGACCTCCATGCACGATTTCGCAGTTTAATCTATCACACGGAATTCCATATGATGTTAACTATTTTTCTCGGGCACACCGTAGTGTCAAAGAAGCCTCCATAGTGTTTTCCTATCCACGCTATCGAATGCTTTCTCGTAGTCGATGAAGTTGATGTAGAGTGGTGAGTTCCATTCAATTGATTGTTCCACAATGATCCGTAATGTAGCAATTTGGTCAGTACACGATCGATCCTTACGAAATCCGGCCTGTTGATCTCGAAGTTGGGCGTCTACGAAGTCCTTCATTCTGTTTAACAATACCCTGTTGAAGACTTTGCCTGGTACTGAAAGAAGAGTGATGCCTCTGTAGTTCTCACACTTGCTGAGATCGCCTTTCTTTGGCATTTTGATGAGGTATCCTTCTTTCCAATCTGATGGTACTTGTTCCTCATCCCAAATCTTCTTGAAGAGGGTGTGGAATATTTTCGCAGTTGCTTCTACATCTGCTTTCATTGCCTCTGCTGGAATGTTGTCTGGTCCTGCTGCTTTGCCGCTCTTGATTTGTCTGATGGCCATACTGATCTCCTCAATCGTAGGTGCGCCAATATTAATTGGGAGGTCTGTGGATGCTGCTTCGATGTTGGGTGTGTTCAGTGGAGCTGGTCGATTTAGGAGTTCCTTAAAGTGCTCTACCCACCTATTTCGCTGTTCTTCAGTGTTGCTGATTACTTTCCCTTCCTTGCTTTTCACTGGTCGTTCTGGTTTACGATAGTTCCCGGGGAGCTTCTTTGTTGTTTCGTACAATTGTCTCATGTTTCCTTCTCTTACAGCCTTTTCCGCCATCATTGCTAGATCTTCCACATATTTTCGTTTGTCAGCTCTGATGCTCTTCTTCACTTCCCTGTTTGCTTCTGTGTATGCAGCTTGTGCGGTAACTTTCTCCGCTCTAGTTCGGCTGACATTCACTGCTGCCTTCTTGTTCCTCCTTCCTTCAATTTTTGCGAGAGTATCAACAGAGATCCATTCCTTGTGATGGTGCTTCTTGCGACCAAGGACCTCCTGACATATTGAAGTGATTGCCTCCTTGATCCCTTTCCAATTGTACTCCAATGTTGCTTCCTCTCCATTGAGTAGATCCTGAACAGGCCTGGATACTATTGGTAAAGGCTATCTTGAATTCGTTGAGTTTTACGGTATCCCGAAGAAAGGCCGTATTAAACTTCTGTGATGTTGTCTGTCCCGTTGTCCAGTGCTTCTTTAGTTTCAGTTTCATTTAGGCGATCAGCAATGGTGATCTGAGGCTTTATCAGCTCCTCTCATGGTTCTCACATCCCTCATGGTCCTTCTGAACTTTTTGTTGATACAGATATGGTCAATTTGGTTTTGAGTAGTATGATCCGGTGAAATCCATGTGGCTTTGTGAATGCGGTTGTGCGGGAATATTGTGCCACCGATGACCAGTTTGTTGAAGGCACATAGATTTTCAAATCTCTCACCGTTTTCGTTCCTTTCTCTCAGTCTATGTCGTCTCATGATGTCTTCATATCCAGTGTTGTCCATGCCAACCTTGGCATTCAGATCTCCCATAAGAATCGTCAAATCCTTTGTCCTACCTGTGTCCAATGCGTTTCACTGATGCCGAGCACCTCGAGGTTGTATCTTTTCATTTCTGCAGCAACTTGAAATCGTCTTCCAGTCTGCCACAATGTACGAACGTTCCATGTACCTAAAAAAAATGGTTGCCCTGGTTGTCAGAAGAGGCATCGGCCCCGTGACTTGCGAGGGAACTCGGCTTTCATCACGAGACGTCATAATTCTTCTTCCAACTCCCAGGGCAGAGTTAAAATGGTTTGAATTATTTTTTCTGGTTAGCGTTTTTTTGGCAAGTGAGATTTCAACGGAATGGGGTCGCCAACCCCATGTCCAACCCTCCTCCTTTATCCAGGCTTGGGACCGGCAGTAGCCCCTAAGGTTCTACTGACGGAGTTAATCACATTGATACTCACACACAAACAAACGAATATTGAACAGTATACATGTGATTGAATTCACTAATTCACAAGGCTTGTACCTATCCTCATGTACACACACACACACACACGATTAAATGAGCTTTTGTGTGAAAATAAGGAGGTAAACGCAGATCTTTTGGTGTTATACAATTCAAAATTCATAATCAACCGGATTAATTTGTCTGGATTTCTCTTTCGAAACCTGTTCAACACAAATGGACATGTCGAACAGTCAACTTTATTTGTGGAAAAGACATTTTGATTGATTGAAAATGTAATGCGGAATAAAATGGTTTTCACGACATTGAATGTCTACAAGATAACTGTTATTAATTATACTTGAGACACAATTATGTAGTCATATTCATTTGTCAGATTATCAGTTATCGAATGTTCAGTCAGATGGTACTTACCTGTTAATTACAGCAACACCAACAACAAAGATATCATGGAATACAGACATACAACAAAAATATGAAATTCGGACATACTGAATGGTCATTTCTCATTTATTCAAACTGTTTATTTGAAAAGTTTTTGTGCGGACATTTCGGGATGACTTCAACTACAATGACAGTGAGAAGTGTCTTCTTCTCGATTCACTTTATCTGTTTCCTATTTCGTGTTCATGCCATATCCCAGGAAGTTAATTCTTTTCACTAATTATTTTTTAACAGGATTTTTATTGATTATCGAAAGGCCACGATCACTTGTCAAGCAAACTTGCAATTCTAAGTGATCATGTGATCAGATTGTTAGTGAAGGTGAAACAAACATGCAGTCACACACGCACATTAGATAGGTGAACTAATTAGCTCCAACTTTCTATTGAGTGTGATTATGAATTTGCGGTCTGATCATTTTCTCCTCTTACCTGTACAGAGAGACAGTGTATTTCTCAAATTCAACATACGACACTTTATGAATAGCTGCATTTTAAATGCCAACGTAAATTAGTATGTTCAATAAGGCGAACAAAGGGAAGTGGAATGCGAATCACACTAACAACGTAACAGGAAAAGCATCATTGGTAATAATAATCATAATAATAATAATAGTAATAATAATTATATGAATTATTCGGTACAGTTTAGTGATGATGAGTCTTCGTGCTGATAAGGACTGTGATGTGGATTATCCTGATTACATAAGTCATTTACGTTTGATTCGACTGTAATAAATATCAACATTATGTGGCATTCAACATGTTGGAAAGAAATTCGTTCACATGATCGTGATCCGACATTCAGTGACACGTTGATACATAGAAAGATATTCGGAATTACCAATAATTTGAAAATTATCAATTTCTCTTGAGCATGTTAAACGAAAATTCTGTCAACTAACTCGTCCAGTATAGTGTATTGTTGGCTCAAATACAAAGTGTTTGTTCTTCTTTGATAATGATGAAGACATTTAGTGTACATTACGTATATCTATCTCGACAAAAACTGTTCAGTGATGGTAAATGAATCTGGAATAACAAGCAGTTTTATGAGTCCTTAACATTGATACTGACAATATAAATTTAATTCACACTCCCTATGATGGAGTATACTCGGTCAGACATTCTCATTAGGTCATGTTTGTGTACTTCATACTGCTCATCTATCACAACAACTTAGACTGCACACACTCCCAAACATCGATGTTCGTTCAAATGTGTACCGAAATCATTCCTAACTACTGGTTTGATTAACTTCGTAATAACCTTAACACATTACAGTCATCCTGGGCAAAAATGATTAGCTTCACGAGAGATGCTGTTGTTCTCCGATCATGATGAAGAAAATACCTTACGTACAAAAGAGGTTCCACTGATGCAGTCCAATTATACACAACATGCACTTAGACAATGGGAACCTCATGGACGCAGGATTATCAAAGCTTCTTCCAAAACAAAGACTGGTGGATGATTTGAATGTGCATTAGGTCTATCTCTACCTAGATTAACTGTTTAGTGTTTTGACATGAATTGTATGTATTCAGGAAACACTTACAAACACGATTCAAAAATAACCATGTATTATTATTGATTCGTCAATCCAAATAACATCTTATCTTGTGCATAAGATGTTGATTACAATTGAGTTTCATCGATAGGATTCTGTCAGTGGTGTGTTCGTGCTCAGTGTAATTATCTCACCTCTGTAGTACGTTGACCATAACGGAAATAATTCATTTGATTGTAGTAGGGTTTATTGAGCACAAAATGTGCATGACGTGATTAGTGTATTTCGGAGATCAGAAGACAAATAAGAGCATACACTTTCCTCAAAAAACCATTCTTAGTGGAAGGAGCTACTGAATATTAGTAGTAAGTAATATATTGTGTTTCACTGATGATCAGAAACTCATTTCAAATGAAATATTATTATCGATTCAGAGCATTTTTAAATAGCTGCAACCTTAGATATTGAATGGTTTGTTGTGGTGACTTGTTAGTTTCTTTTAGTTCAAGGTCATAACGTGTGACTTGTTTTGTTCACGGTATCTTTTCTTCACCAATCTGATGATGCTACTTACATATTTCAATGTGTATTGATCGCGTAATTAGCATAACGCTGTTTACGCGGACATTGTTTCTTCATCAGCCATGCTATTTGTAAAGGAGGCTCAACACCAAAAATCAAAGTAGACCAGTAAAGATTTCCTGGAGCACGATTCTTCAGTTTCTATTTTGATAGACAACTAACCGAGTCATATTGAAATTATTTCTCAGTTCCTCTTCACCTTCCTATTGAGCGTGATTATCACACACACTCACATAGATGGACATTGTATTTATCATATACACACCGATCAATACATACACATACTCGTCGAGAGAACAATATACAAAACTCAATAAGAGGATGCATTTTGAATGTAAATTTAAATTGCTATGTTCACAATAGTGAAGAAAGTGCGGTAGCTTACGAACTAAAATGACAACATTAACAGATTATATGCCATTGACAGAATAACCGAATATTCGCATATACATAGTTAAACACACCCACACACACATACAATCACACAGAATACAGAAACGTATAAAATATCTTAAGTGCTTTTAGAATGAACATTAGAAATGTTGTTTTTGTAATTGTGATGTCGTCTATGTCACATAGTTATCGATACGATTGACAAAGAAGGCATGTGTACAGGTAAATTAGTACAGATGATGACAAGTGAGTTTAATTGATGGGGTTGTATCAGTGGTAAGTTGATACTCAGTGTAATGATAAGAATTCTATCGAGGCTCGATCGTAAACTGAAATTATTCCTCCAGTTAGATGCATTCGTTTCGTCACGATTCTTCATCCGGTTGATTATTAAATGTTTCATACGACACAATGTAGACGTAAGTTTTCTTATTCACTATCTCTACTCATGTGTTATTCAGAGATGCAACAGATCAGGTCCCGTGAGAGCAGTTATCTGCGGGAAAAATAAAGACAGTTCAAAACTATGCATATCCTTTCGGATATTCATGTAATCTCCTTTACAACAATATTGCTATAGAAACGAAGAAATCATCTACAGGTATTCGCAATTTGTAATGTGTTATTGAGAGATAATTTCTGAAATCGTTCAATTCAAAGTACAGAATGGACTAACGCAATTTGAACTGCACAGTAGTAAAGGTTTGTAATAACATGTAATTAAAATTTGCGATTACAAATATGGTGACAATAAGATTCTATAAAAAAATTGGACAATAACTGAAAATGGTTAATAACTACAAATTAAGCTACTGAATATTAGTAAGTAACATAGTTAGTTACATGAATGAAAAACCAAATTGGAAAGAGATACTTATTTGAATAATTTAGAGAATTTTTATATAGCGGAATCGTTAGATTTGGAGTGTTTTGTTTTGGGGGACTTGATAGTTCCTCCTTCGATATAGGTCATAACACATGTCATGCCTTTTATTCACCCATCTGAAGATATCACTGATACTTCAATGTGCATTCTTCGTTTTATTTCTTCAACGCTGTTTACGTGGACATCATTTTGTCTACAGCTATGCTATTTGTCTGCAAGCTTATCATCGAATTCACGAGCGTAAAGTACTTTTAGTCAAATTCTATTTTGACAGACAACTAACGTAGTTTCATTGAAACCAATTTTTCAACTTTCATGATAAAGTTGTACAGATTGTTGAATTTCTGTGAAATCATCAACCGATGATCAATGTTCGACCAACATTAGAAACCTGAATGCACTGGACTGTTGTGTCAAACTAGCATAAATCTTCGAAACACTTGACATGCGTGACCGACCCACCCACGGATCAAATACATTACCTTCGTTCTCATGTGCAATCACTCAACATACAAACCACTCAGAGTTAACATTGATTCATCTCAAATTTATTGGTAAAGTTCAAAGTAGTTTTCCATTTCATGCAACAGAATTCCTTCTACTTTAAAAAGTAAATGTCCTTAAAAATCAATATTTTAATGAAAAGAAAAATCTCGAGGTTGAAACTGATTCAACAAATGAAACTTGAAAAGACTTGAAAGATGTTCATTAAAAAATATCAAATCCAAAGCGTTTGTTCTTCTTTGATAATGATGAAGACATTTGGTGTACATTACGTATATCTATCTCGACAAAAACTGTTCAGTTATGGTGAATGAATCTCGAATAACAAGCAGTTTTATGAGTCCTTAACATTGATACTGACAATATAAATTTAATTCACACTCCCTATGATGGAGTATACTCGGTCAGACATTCTCATTAGGTCATGTTTGTGTACTTCATACTGCTCATCTATCACAACAACTTAGACTGCACACACTCCCAAACATCGATGTTCGTTCAAATGTGTACCGAAATCATTCCTAACTACTGGTTTGATTAACTTCGTAATAACCTTAACACATTACAGTCATCCTGGGCAAAAATGATTAGCTTCACGAGAGATGCTGTTGTTCTCCGATCATGATGAAGAAAATACCTTACGTACAAAAGAGGTTCCACTGATGCAGTCCAATTATACACAACATGCACTTAGACAATGGCAACCTCATGGACGCAGGATTATCAAAGCTTCTTCCAAAACAAAGACTCGTGGATGATTTGAATGTGCATTAGGTCTATCTCTACCTAGATTAACTGTTTAGTGTTTTGACATGAATTGTATGTATTCAGGAAACACTTACAAACACGATTCAAAAATAACCATGTATTATTATTGATTCGTCAATCCAAATAACATCTTATCTTGTGCATAAGATGTTGATTACAATTGAGTTTCATCGATAGGATTCTGTCAGTGGTGTGTTCGTGCTCAGTGTAATTATCTCACCTCTGTAGTACGTCGACCATAACGGAAATAATTCATTTGATTGTAGTAGGGTTTATTGAGCACAAAATGTGCATGACGTGATTAGTGTATTTCGGAGATCAGAAGACAAATAAGAGCATACACTTTCCTCAAAAAACCATTCTTAGTGGAAGGAGCTACTGAATATTAGTAGTAAGTAATATATTGTGTTTCACTGATGATCAGAAACTCATTTCAAATGAAATATTATTATCGATTCAGAGCATTTTTAAATAGTGGCAACCTTAGATATTGAATGGTTTGTTGTGGTGACTTGTTAGTTTCTTTTAGTTCAAGGTCATAACGTGTGACTTGTTTTGTTCACGGTATCTTTTCTTCACCAATCTGATGATGCTACTTACATATTTCAATGTGTATTGATCGCGTAATTAGCATAACGCTGTTTACGCGGACATTGTTTCTTCATCAGCCACGATATTTTTATTGAAGCTCATCAACGAAAATCAAAGTAGACCAGTAAAGATTTCCTGGAGTACGATTCTTCAATTTCTATTTTGGTAGACAACTAACCTAGTCATATTGAAATTATTTCTCAGTTCCTCTTCACCTTCCTATTGAGCGTGATTATCACACACACTCACATAGATGGACATTGTATTTATCATATACACACCGATCAATACATACACATACTCGTCGAGAGAACAATATACAAAACTCAATAAGAGGATGCATTTTGAATGTAAATTTAAATTGCTATGTTCACAATAGTGAAGAAAGTGCGGTAGCTTACGAACTAAAATGACAACATTAACAGATTATATGCCATTGACAGAATAACCGAATATTCGCATATACACAGTTAAACACACCCACACACACATACAATCACACAGAATACAGAAACGTATAAAATATCTTAAGTGCTTTTAGAATGAACATAGGAAATGTTGTTTTTGTAATTGTGATGTCGTCTATGTCATATAGTTATCGATACGATTGACAAAGAAGGCATGTGTACAGGTAAATTAGTACAGATGATGACAAGTGAGTTTAATTGATGGGGTTGTATCAGTGGTAAGTTGATACTCAGTGTAATGATAAGAATTCTATCGAGGCTCGATCGCAAACTGAAATTATTCCTCCAGTTAGATGCATTCGTTTCGTCACGATTCTTCATCCGGTTGATTATTAAATGTTTCATACGACACAATGTAGACGTAAGTTTTCTTATTCACTATCTCTACTCATGTGTTATTCAGAGATGCAACAGATCAGGTCCCGTGAGAGCAGTTATCTGCGGGAAAAATAAAGACAGTTCAAAACTATGCATATCCTTTCGGATATTCATGTAATCTCCTTTACAACAATATTGCTATAGAAACGAAGAAATCATCTACAGGTATTCGCAATTTGTAATGTGTTATTGAGAGATAATTTCTGAAATCGTTCAATTCAAAGTACAGAATGAACTAACGCAATTTGAACTGCATAGTAGTAAAGGTTTGTAATAACATGTAATTAAAATTTGCGATTACAAATATGGTGACAATAAGATTCTATAAAAAAATTGGACAATAACTGAAAATGGTTAATAACTACAAATTAAGCTACTGAATATTAGTAAGTAACATAGTTAGTTACATGAATGAAAAACCAAATTGGAAAGAGATACTTATTTGAATAATTTAGAGAATTTTTATATAGCGGAATCGTTAGATGTGGAGTGTTTTGTTTTGGGGGACTTGATAGTTCCTCCTTCGATATAGGTCATAACACATGTCATGCCTTTTATTCACCCATCTGAAGATATCACTGACACTTCAATGTGCATTCTTCGTTTTATTTCTTCAACGCTGTTTACGTGGACATCATTTTGTCTACAGCTATGCTATTTGTCTGCAAGCTTATCATCGAATTCACGAGCGTAAAGTACTTTTAGTCAAATTCTATTTTGACAGACAACTAACGTAGTTTCATTGAAACCAATTTTTCAACTTTCATGATAAAGTTGTACAGATTGTTGAATTTCTGTGAAATCATCAACCGATGATCAATGTTCGACCAACATTAGAAACCTGAATGCACTGGACTGTTGTGTCAAACTAGCATAAATCTTCGAAACACTTGACATGCGTGACCGACCCACCCACGGATCAAATACATTACCTTCGTTCTCATGTGCAATCACTCAACATACAAACCACTCAGAGTTAACATTGATTCATCTCAAATTTATTGGTAAAGTTCAAAGTAGTTTTCCATTTCATGAAACAGAATTCCTTCTATTTTTAAAAAGTAAATGTCCTTAAAAATCAATATTTTAATGAAAAGAAAAATCTCGAGGTTGAAACTGATTCAACAAATGAAACTTGAAAAGACTTGAAAGATGTTCATGAAAAAAATATCAAATCCAAAGCGTTTGTTCTTCTTTGATAATGATGAAGACATTTGGTGTACATTACGTATATCTATCTCGACAAAAACTGTTCAGTTATGGTAAATGAATCTGGAATAACAAGCAGTTTTATGAGTCCTTAACATTGATACTGACAATATAAATTTAATTCACACTCCCTATGATGGAGTATACTCGGTCAGACATTCTCATTAGGTCATGTTTGTGTACTTCATACTGCTCATCTATCACAACAACTTAGACTGCACACACTCCCAAACATCGATGTTCGTTCAAATGTGTACCGAAATCATTCCTAACTACTGGTTTGATTAACTTCGTAATAACCTTAACACATTACAGTCATCCTGGGCAAAAATGATTAGCTTCACGAGAGATGCTGTTGTTCTCCGATCATGATGAAGAAAATACCTTACGTACAAAAGAGGTTCCACTGATGCAGTCCAATTATACACAACATGCCCTTAGACAATGGCAACCTCATGGACGCAGGATTATCAAAGCTTCTTCCAAAACAAAGACTCGTGGATGATTTGAATGTGCATTAGGTCTATCTCTACCTAGATTAACTGTTTAGTGTTTTGACATGAATTGTATGTATTCAGGAAACACTTACAAACACGATTCAAAAATAACCATGTATTATTATTGATTCGTCAATCCAAATAACATCTTATCTTGTGCATAAGATGTTGATTACAATTGAGTTTCATCGATAGGATTCTGTCAGTGGTGTGTTCGTGCTCAGTGTAATTATCTCACCTCTGTAGTACGTCGACCATAACGGAAATAATTCATTTGATTGTAGTAGGGTTTATTGAGCACAAAATGTGCATGACGTGATTAGTGTATTTCGGAGATCAGAAGACAAATAAGAGCATACACTTTCCTCAAAAAACCATTCTTAGTGGAAGGAGCTACTGAATATTAGTAGTAAGTAATATATTGTGTTTCACTGATGATCAGAAACTCATTTCAAATGAAATATTATTATCGATTCAGAGCATTTTTTTAATAGCGGCAACCTTAGATATTGAATGGTTTGTTGTGGTGACTTGTTAGTTTCTTTCAGTTCAAGGTCATAACGTGTGACTTGTTTTGTTCACGGTATCTTTTCTTCACCAATCTGATGATGCTACTTACATATTTCAATGTGTATTGATCGCGTAATTAGCATAACGCTGTTTACGCGGACATTGTTTCTTCATCAGCCACGATATTTTTATTGAAGCTCATCAACGAAAATCAAAGTAGACCAGTAAAGATTTCCTGGAGTACGATTCTTCAATTTCTATTTTGGTAGACAACTAACCTAGTCATATTGAAATTATTTCTCAGTTCCTCTTCACCTTCCTATTGAGCGTGATTATCACACACACTCACATAGATGGACATTGTATTTATCATATACACACCGATCAATACATACACATACTCGTCGAGAGAACAATATACAAAACTCAATAAGAGGATGCATTTTGAATGTAAATTTAAATTGCTATGTTCACAATAGTGAAGAAAGTGCGGTAGCTTACGAACTAAAATGACAACATTAACAGATTATATGCCATTGACAGAATAACCGAATATTCGCATATACACAGTTAAACACACCCACACACACATACAATCACACAGAATACAGAAACGTATAAAATATCTTAAGTGCTTTTAGAATGAACATAGGAAATGTTGTTTTTGTAATTGTGATGTCGTCTATGTCATATAGTTATCGATACGATTGACAAAGAAGGCATGTGTACAGGTAAATTAGTACAGATGATGACAAGTGAGTTTAATTGATGGGGTTGTATCAGTGGTAAGTTGATACTCAGTGTAATGATAAGAATTCTATCGAGGCTCGATCGTAAACTGAAATTATTCCTCCGGTTAGATGCATTCGTTTCGTCACGATTCTTCATCCGGTTGATTATTAAATGTTTCATACGACACAATGTAGACGTAAGTTTTCTTATTCACTATCTCTACTCATGTGTTATTCAGAGATGCAACAGATCAGGTCCCGTGAGAGCAGTTATCTGCGGGAAAAATAAAGACAGTTCAAAACTATGCATATCCTTTCGGATATTCATGTAATCTCCTTTACAACAATATTGCTATAGAAACGAAGAAATCATCTACAGGTATTCGCAATTTGTAATGTGTTATTGAGAGATAATTTCTGAAATCGTTCAATTCAAAGTACAGAATGAACTAACGCAATTTGAACTGCATAGTAGTAAAGGTTTGTAATAACATGTAATTAAAATTTGCGATTACAAATATGGTGACAATAAGATTCTATAAAAAAATCGGACAATAACTGAAAATGGTTAATAACTACAAATTAAGCTACTGAATATTAGTAAGTAACATAGTTAGTTACATGAATGAAAAACCAAATTGGAAAGAGATACTTATTTGAATAATTTAGAGAATTTTTATACAGCGGAATCGTTAGATTTGGAGTGTTTTGTTTTGGGGGACTTGATAGTTTCGCCTTCGATATAGGTCATAACACATGTCATGCCTTTTATTCACCCATCTGAAGATATCACTGACACTTCAATGTGCATTCTTCGTTTTATTTCTTCAACGCTGTTTACGTGGACATCATTTTGTCTACAGCTATGCTATTTGTCTGCAAGCTTATCATCGAATTCACGAGCGTAAAGTACTTTTAGTCAAATTCTATTTTGACAGACAACTAACGTAGTTTCATTGAAACCAATTTTTCAACTTTCATGATAAAGTTGTACAGATTGTTGAATTTCTGTGAAATCATCGACCGATGATCAATGTTCGACCAACATTAGAAACCTGAATGCACTGGACTGTTGTGTCACACCAGCATAAATCTTCGAAACACTTGACATGCGTGACCGACCCACCCACGGATCAAATACATTACCTTCGTTCTCATGTGCAATCACTCAACATACAAACCACTCAGAGTTAACATTGATTCATCTCAAATTTATTGTCAAACTTCAAAGTAGTTTTCCATTTCATGCAACAGAATTCCTTCTATTTTTAAAAGTAAATGTCCTTAAAAATCAATATTTTAATGAAAAGAAAAATCTCGAGGTTGAAACTGATTCAACAAATGAAACTTGAAAAGACTTGAAAGATGTTCATTAAAAAATATCAAATCCAAAGCGTTTGTTCTACTTTGATAATGATGAAGACATTTAGTGTACATTACGTATATCTATCTCGACAAAAACTGTTCAGTTATGGTAAATGAATCTGGAATAACAAGCAGTTTTATGAGTCCTTAACATAGATACTGACAATATAAATTTAATTCACACTCCTTATGATGGAATATGCTCGGTCAGACATTCTCATTAGGTCATGTTTGAGTACTTCATACTGCTCATCTATCACAACAACTTAGACTGCACACACTCCCAAACATCGATGTTCGTTCAAATGTGTACCCATATCATTCCTAACTACTGGTTTGATTAACTTCGTAATAACCTTAACACATTACAGTCATCCTGGGCAAAAATGATTAGCTTCACGAGAGATGCTGTTGTTCTCCGATCATGATGAAGAAAATACCTTACGTACAAAAGAGGTTCCACTGATGCAGTCCAATTATACACAACATGCACTTAGACAATGGGAACCTCATGGACGCAGGATTATCAAAGCTTCTTCCAAAACAAAGACTCGTGGATGATTTGAATGTGCAGTAGGTCTATCTCTACCTAGATTAACTGTTTAGTGTTTTGACATGAATTGTGTGTATTCAGGAAACACTTACAAACACGATTCAAAAATAACCATGTATTGTTATGGATTCGTCAATCCAAATAACATCTTATCTTGTGCATAAGATGTTGATTACAATTGAGTTTCATCGATAGGATTCTGTCAGTGGTGTGTTCGTGCTCAGTGTAATTATCTCACCTCTGTAGGACGTCGACCATAACGGAAATAATTCATTTGATTGTAGTAGGGTTTATTGAGCACAAAATGTGCATGACGTGATTAGTGTATTTCGGAGATCAGAAGACAAATAAGAGCATACACTTTCCTCAAAAAACCATTCTTAGTGGAACGAGCTACTGAATATTAGTAGTAAGTAATATATTGTGTTTCACTGATGATCAGAAACTCATTTCAAATGAAATATTATTATCGATTCAGAGAATATTTAAATAGCGGCAACCTTAGATATTGAATGGTTTGTTGTGGTGACTTGTTAGTTTCTTTTAGTTCAAGGTCATAACGTGTGACTTGTTTTGTTCACGGTATCTTTTCTTCACCAATCTGATGATGCTACTTACATATTTCAATGTGTATTGATCGCGTAATTAGCATAACGCTGTTTACGCGGACATTGTTTCTTCATCAGCGACGATATTTTTATTGAAGCTCATCAACGAAAATCAAAGTAGACCAGTAAAGATTTCCTGGAGTACGATTCTTCAGTTTCTATTTTGATGGACAACTAACCTAGTCATATTGAAATTATTTCTCAGTTCCTCTTCACCTTCCTATTGAGCGTGATTATCACACACACTCACATAGATGGACATTGTATTTATCATATACACACCGATCAATACATACACATACTCGTCGAGAGAACAATATACAAAACTCAATAAGAGGATGCATTTTGAATGTAAATTTAAATTACTATGTTCACAATAGTGAAGAAAGTGCGGTAGCTTACGAACTAAAATGACAACATTAACAGATTATATGCCATTGACAGAATAACCGAATATTCGCATATACACAGTTAAACACACCCACACACACATACAATCACACAGAATACAGAAACGTATAAAATATATTAAGTGCTTTTAGAATGAACATTGGAAATGTTGTTTTTGTAATTGTGATGTCGTCTATGTCATATAGTTATCGATACGATTGACAAAGAAGGCATGTGTACAGGTAAATTAGTACAGATGATGACAAGTGAGTTTAATTGATGGGGTTGTATCAGTGGTAAGTTGATACTCAGTGTAATGATAAGAATTCTATCGAGGCTCGATCGCAAACTGAAATTATTCCTCCAGTTAGATGCATTCGTTTCGTCACGATTCTTC
>CALYCR020003260.1:0-13224 GCA_944470395.2 Schistosoma turkestanicum
CTCCACATATATTTCACTTCTCTCACATCTAACTTGGTTAAGCCTTTCGATTAATTTATTTAACCAAGCCATTCGCTTAGCAACAACTTGTATGTACAATTGGTATTTTTTATTATCTGGTTTGTATGAGCTAGTATGACTGAGCATTGCTTAACGCCTACGCATATATGCATCCTATTCGCTTTAATATTAATCTCTTAAATACCACGATGACTCAGACATTTTCCTTTGTATATATACGAACATTTTAATCTTATTAATTCATTCGCATTCGCACATTCGCATATTCACTCGCTAGTCTGTCTGCCCGGTCTGTCTGTGGTCTGCTATTATTAATTGTGGTGTGCTTCAATAAACGTATACGCTACTTGGAATGCATCTTCTGATTTATTAACCGTCAGACGTCATTGGGATAAGGTAGTCTGAACGAGCTTATTACGAAACGTAAGAACACGCATTAAATCGGCACACCTCATCTGGTAAGCCCAACGTTTCCAGTAATAATTCGACGATTCCGATGACAAATCGAATATAACCAACCAGTTGGTAATTTCGAGGACAAATCGAACAGAATCACCAACTGGTAACCCCGACGTTCTCAGGATATTTACGGATACTGACAAAAAAATCGACGCTTCCAGCAAAATTGCTAACCTCGACGCTCCCAGGAATAATTTGCTGATATCGACGACAGACCAAAAACTACGACCACAAATCGAACGCGTCCGCAATATTACTGACAATAACTATTTCGATACGAATTACTATTGTGGATTAAATTAACATTTGGGATTATTATCATTATCATATCGTTATTGCATGACAATTATTTCATAAACATTATTTGACATATTTTGACAATATTAACAATTACGAATTACGTCATTATACATAAAACTGTTTTACTGCTGCACTTCAGTAAGTCTGTTCCGTGTTATAACCTTTTATTAATTGTTGTTAACATTATTATCGTCCATCTAATTTCATCCCCTTATTTTTTTTAATTTATTCGCGTACTATAAATTGTACATTAACATGTCTTCAGTTAACGAAACAAGTCTGCCACAATTGGCGTCCGTGAGGTCCCTTAATATTGCTATTCCTCCATTTAGTGTCGCCGACCCACAACTTTGGTTTATCAGACTCGAAAGTTACTTCGCAGTTAACCGTATTAGCTTACAACGCGACAAATTCGGCCATGCATGTGCATTGCTTCCGAACGAAGTAGCTGACGCGGTACGCGACGTTCTCGCCAAACCAGACTCAGAAGCTCCGTACGACGTGTTGAAAGCGGCTGTGATAAAGGCCGTCTCGCTAAGCGACCAGCAGGCCTTAGATCGACTTCTCAACCAAGTCGAACTAGGTGACAGAACTCCATCACAGCTAAAAAATTATATGAGAAGCATAATCGGAGACAGGGAAATAGATAGTAGCATTTTCTATCAGCTGTGGCTCCGGCGACTTCCCCAAAATATTCAGCAGATCCTTGCATTCGGAGATGCTGATGTCGATATAGATCACATGGCAGAAATAGCCGACAGAATTTACGAAAGAACGGAAACACCGAATCCACGGGTACACCACACACCAATAAATGGTGAAATCGAAGAGTTAAAAAAAATGATTCGTATTTTACGCCAAAAGCTGACGAACCTGACGCGAAACGACAGACCACAAAGATGGTCACGAATTATTTCGAGTGACAGAAACCGATCACGCTCTAGGGAACGATCTGCTCCCACGATATGTTGGTATCACCAGACGTACGGCAGAAGAGCTCGGAAATGTAGACTGCCATGCACATTTAAAGCTAATACAATAGGGAAACGATCCCGTCGATCGTCGGTAACCGCTGCAACAACTGACGTAGCTCCTAAAAACAGTCGTCTATTTTACGTCCAGGACAAGACAACTGGTGCTCAATTCTTAGTCGACACAGGAGCAGAAATAAGTGTTGTGCCGCCCGTTAGTAATGAACGACGAAATGTTAATACGGCGCTTACTTTGAAAGCAGCAAACAAATCCGACATAAAAACATACGGAAAGCGAAAAATAACTTTAGATTTCGGTCGAAACATTTCACTTCGATGGGAATTTGTGATAGCAGACGTATCCGTACCTATAATCGGTATTGATTTCCTGAAGAATTTCGACTTATTAGTAGATTCGCGACGAAACCAGATTTTGAGCAGAGACCGTTCATTGGTGATAAGAGGAATAATCACCGAACACGTTTCGATGAATTTAGTGGTCTCAAAAGTCCAAAGTAACGAAGAAACAGATGGATTATCAAGAGCAATGATTAACACTCTCATCCACTCTGGAATCGATTATCACAAACTAGCAGCGTTGCAAAATATGGACGCTGAGCTAAATAGACTAAGATCATCCAATACAACTTCTTTAGTACTCCGAGAAACTCCGTTCGGCAAAGTGAACATAATCTGTGATATTTCTACAGGCAGACCACGACCGTTTATTCCGAAGCCATTTAGACGAAAAGTTTTCGAAACTATGCATAATATATCACATCCTGGAATTAAGGCAACGATCAGTCTGATCAGCGACCGTTTCGTATGGCCAAATATGAACCGAGATGTTCGCAACTGGACACAGGCATGTATTAAATGCCAGAAAGTTAAAGTTCATCGTCACACAAGTTCCGCAGTAGGTCCATTCCGTCACCCAGACAGCCGATTCGAGCACATACATATCGATATTGTGGGACCACTGCCAATTTCGAATGGTTTCAGTTATATTTTTACCTGCATAGACAGATTCACGCGATGGCCTGTAGCGGTGCCCATAAAAGATATTTCAGCAGAGACAATAGCTAAAACCTTAGTCGAACATTGGATCTCATATTATGGAGTCCCTGCTCATATCACAACCGATAGAGGAGCCCAATTTGAAAGTCGCCTCTTTCAACAACTCACAGAGCTCCTCGGCATTAAACGTATACGCACAACCTCCTACCACCCGATGGCAAATGGTATGGTAGAGAGATTACATCGACAACTGAAAGCATCTCTTACAGCTGTTATTAACAACAATGACTGGGCCAACAAGCTTCCATTAGTCATGTTGAGTTTAAGATCGACGGTTAAAAGAGACATAGGATGTTGCCCTGCAGAGTTAGTTTACGGAACTACCCTACGTCTACCAGGAGAGTTGTTCAGCTCAGGTAAGATCGTTCCAACTGATATAACTAACTACGTACGTCGTCTAAAAGACCACATGAGCGATCTAAGAATAGCGCTTCCGCAGGAGAATCAACATCGAGTATATATTCCGAAGCAACTAAGCGATACCTCCTATGTATTTATCAGGAGAGATTTTGTGCGACGTCCCTTACAACCAACCTACGATGGTCCTTTTAAAGTTATCGACAGAAACGATAAAACTATCACCGTAGATAAAGCTGGAAAAACGGATGTAGTTAGCATCGACAGAGTCAAACCAGCTTTCGTCGAAGGCGAAGAACAGCCAATAAACGCAAACCCATCGAAAGCCATTGAATCACCGAAATGCGAGCTTAAACCCTCTGAAGCAGCAACACAGAAAACAGAAGGAAGCCCACCAACGACCAGATCTGGACGAAGAGTCAGGTGGCCGCAAAGATATATAGCTACGATTTTGAACTGATAATTCTTCTCACCATTTCGAACACATTTTTTTTGCTTCGCATCCGTACGTCAGAAATTCTAATTTATCTATTATTGCCTTCGATACATTTAGTGTATTTCGAAATTGAGATGTAACCTAAAAACATTGCTATACTTTTGTTTGATCTTCTATTCCTTTGCGACCTCACGAACGTATGCGAATAGAGTAACTTTAACTTCCGAAACTTTTGATGTTTTCCGACAATTTTGATTTTTTTTTCTCGCAAACAAAGACATTTTCGTAACCTTGTTTGCTGGAAGGGGGCTATTGTAGTGCCTCCACATATATTTCACTTCTCTCACATCTAACTTGGTTAAGCCCTTTCGATTAATTTATTTAACCAAGCCATTCGCTTAGCAACAACTTGTATGTACCATTGGTATTTTTTATTATCTGGTTTGTATGAGCTAGTATGACTGAGCATTGCTTAACGCCTACGCACATATGCATCCTATTCGCTTTAATATTAATCTCTTAAATACCACGATGACTCAGACATTTTCCTTTGTATATATACGAACATTTTAATCTTATTAATTCATTCGCACATTCGCACATTCGCATATTCGCTCACTAGTCTGTCTGCCCGGTCTGTCTGTGGTCTGCTGTTATTAATTGTGGTGTGCTTCAATAAACGTATACGCTACTTGGAATTCATCTTCTGATTTATTAACCGTCAGACGTCAATTGGATAAGGTAGTCTGAACGAGCTCATTACGAAACGTAAGAACACGCATTAAATCGGCACACCTCAACACAACGTTTATTACACCAGTCACGACATCTCAAGGTGGAGTGCAGGATTAGGAAATTGGTAAACCTGAAAACGAAAATAATGAATAAAATGTTTCTATTTCCCCTTCAGTTATAAGGCATTTGGAACATCGACATAACAGCCATCTGTCACCAGCCATTATCTGCGGTTTCTCAGACCACCGTTATTAGGTTATCTCTATGAGAAACGTCCTTCCAAGATGTGGACAGTTTAAGGTTTAAACCTACCTCATTCATTTAACAGTACTCGACATTTTTAATCGTCACCGTCCCATGACTAAATAGAAAATCCGGCCAACTCATCTTCGCAATTTTTTTTGACTCTGCTTAGGTCCCACAAAGTCCAGATTGGATGAGTTTCATGGACAGGTTTTCAGTCTATCACCAATCGGCGGCCATCTGATTTAGAAATCGCACAGTGTAAATTTTTCAGCAGAAGTAGTTTTATTTAGTGTGTGAATCCGACTGTATCAATAATTGAACCAGTGATTAGTCCGAACCGTCAGCTGAGATAATCGTCAGAAAACCGCCTGTATTTGACAAGTGCCAGCTTCAGGCATGACGAAAGAAAAGTTTACACTTGAAAAATCTCCTTAACCACATGAGTTCTCCGAGTGGCAGTAAAACAGGAGGTAAGCTGACATTGACGAACAACAAACCACGGACTACAGATAATCTCAACATCCTCGACAACTGAAATTTATTCAGATTATTCAGCTTATGTATCTTGCTTTTTATCTCAAATTCCTCCTATTCACCGAGAATTCTGCCTTCAAGCAAAATCTCAACTACCAAATAGTTAACTGTCGTTTTCATTAATTTAGCTACTACTTAAATCTTACCACAAGAAGAAAATTTTTTGTTCATAATCATCACATTGCAGCTCACTGATTTCTGGCCGTGTAGTTCGGTATCCGCTGGTATCTAGAAAAACTACTGAGTTGAAGTCGAAGCAACAGAGCAAGTCAACAGACAATCAAATTCATAAATGACTGCTGAATGAGGAGAATTGTTGAGGTAAATTGCTAGGACTACCATCCGTTAGACACTACTAAATGTTTTCAAGCGTACCAAAAAACTGTGATCGCTGGAGAAAATTCTTTCACTTCATAAAAGCTCATGTAAAGCATATCGGATATTTTCTGCAAGACACTGTAGAAGATCGATTCAGATGAGAACCAAGACAAAACACTTTTTCAAAGCAGCCGACGAAAGAAGACTGATATCTCATAAATGAGAAATGCACCAAAAAGCATTAAACTGTCTGAACCTATTCTAAAAGAAACAAAGAGATTGTCGTTTAAGAGTAGGTATCTAATTTGAATGACTAATTTATCGTCGCATTGTCACATTTCCGTCGTTAAAACATTCTTTCTTCTGTCCTAAGCATTAAAGTTGTATTGATGCAAGCAGTCTCAACTGACTTAAGTGACTTTGGTGGGACACAAAATCAGTAAGAACAATTTATGACGACAAGTTACACTGTCAACAGCAACTGCAATCAGACATTTGTAATAAACTTGCTGTTCATCTCACGTAATGTCTAGACTATGTGACGATTGAAGATAGACAACAGTGCAATTAGGCGATTGATATTTAAAAGTTCGCGAACGGTGATTGATTAAATTCCTTTATCTTTAATGCCAAGTGCAAAAAAAACACTATAACTCAAATAGTGGTATTTTTCACATTTCACACTAGTACGTAAGAAAATGCGTCTCGATAGCTGGAACGCAAAATAGGCTAATAAGCGTGTTGATACGAATAAAGATGTCCACTCCTTGAAATACGTGTAATGAGTATTTCACGTTTTCTGACACAACTTTTGGAATATAAGTATGAAACATTGAAAGGCAGTGCAAATAATATCCATACTAATATGAAAATCAAATTAGATCTAGTCTTTATTTAAAAGTCAGGCTACAGCACAACGTCACCTATTTGCTTTTTCATCAAAACGTTTGTATTTTTAATCATTTCGACCGTCAACCTAGGACTGTCAAATTTATGTAGTGATTGGTAAAATAATAACATGCAAAATGAAATTCGACAGCAAATAATTTTCTCCAACCTAATAGTATGTTCACCATGCTTCATTTCACACGTTTGACTATACACTCTGAAATCAAGTGGTCATGCTCAAACTGTTTGTTGAAAATCGGTCAGTAAGAATTGCTGAAAAGTGAATAGGAGAGACTTGATAGGGAGTGCCGATGATTAAAATTGTTATTTGTTGATCAATATTTGGAAGTTAGAAATCCAACAATTGACATTTAACTAATGTACATAATTATTGATAGCATGGGCTCTATATATTTGTCTTTCTTGCTGTTCGAACCAGGTTTACTGAACCGCCTAATTTGTTAGCATCGTTCTGGTGAAGCCTAAAGGTAAACTTTCCTGACGCTAAAATGCAAAGATTAGACAAACAGAAACACATAAAGTCAGGAACACTTTTTTATAAGTATGATTATGTCATGCACATACGCTGTTACGGTTTGCCATTTCGTTGAATCGAAATGTGGTTTCCAAGTGATCGTTAAAGCAGGACGATGGATATGTCTGACCCCAACCATCTGCATCGCATAACTATATGGATGGTACACAACGTAACTCGCCACTGATAATGCAGGTATACTTTTCGCGCGAGAAATTCTCATGGTCGACTACTGCGGCAGCTGGCTAATATTTACATATAATCATTTCTATGCAACGTCAGTTGTGATAACCTATTAAGGTGAGAAAAGCATATGATTCCATTAGATAACCTACATTTGATACAAATCAGAAACTATAAAGCAATAAAATTGTGCTTTGGGTAATTATTTTCAAACGACATCGGAGAAAGCATCTGACATCCATCAAAAGCATTACAGATTGTGATGAGGTGTCTAATGTCGTACATAAACGAATAAGAACAAGTCCGCCTGTAAACTCTTCGAAGCTACCGCCAGTCACAAGACTAAATAAGGAAGTTGATTTAGTTATGAGATTGCGCTAACAAGAAGACCTAAGTCAAACAGCTTTACCCGTGCCCTGATTGTTTGAAGAAGAATTATGACATCGCGTGGTAAAAGCCGAGTTCTTTCATGAGTTTCAATGCCGATTCTTCCTCTCACAAATGAGGCGGGCAATCTTTAATTTAAATGGAACTGTCGAACATTGTGGGACATTGGAAGACTTTTTCAAGTTGCGGCGAAAATGAAAAGATACAACCTCGAGTCTAGAAGTCATTGACCGGGAAAAAGGAACGAAAAAGGGTAGAGATTTCAAACTTTCATGCCTCCATTAAAGTTGTCATCAGCCGCACAATGTTCCCGCACAACAGTATAGGCAAACCTACCTGTGTTTGACCGGAACACACTATTCAGTTGACCATATCTGTATCAGCAAAAAATTCATAAGGATGACTTGAGAATCGCGCGAACAGATGATATCGCCACAGATCACCAATTATCGGTCGCGAAAAGAACACTGAAACTCGAGAAACACTGTAAAACGGGGCAGAAAACATCAAACTAGTTAAATACAGCCTTTTTTCTGCATACCAAAAAACCCAACTATTTCAAGAATGCCTTCAGCAATAAATTCCAGGCCTTGCACGATATACTCAATGGAGAGGAAACAACCCAAGGGAACAATTGTAAAAGGATCGAAGAGATTATCACTTAAGCATGTCAAGATGTCGTGGGTCACAAGAAGCACCATCAAAAGTATCGCATCTCTGTTGATACTCTTGCAAAAATTGAATAAGTTAGGATCGAGAAGGCAGCAATTTAATATCAGCCAAACAAGAGTAGAGAACGTTGAGGCACAAAATGCATACAGAGAAGCAAACAGAGTAGTCGAGAAGAGCGTTAGATCCCGCAAAGGAGAATTTATGGAAGGAGCGTTTGTCAACTGAATTAATTGCGGCATTACGGATCCTTGTGAAGCAATCAACAGAAAGGAAGTCACCACTAAACACCAACCTCATCGACTACGAGACAACATGCTATACGAGAACACGATGTAGGCTTTTTTGAAACTACGGTTTGCTTGAGAATGTAGTCAACATCATAAAGAATTTTTATGATGATTTTAACTGCAAAATCATAGACGAAGGACAGCTAACAGAATCTTTCCAAGTAAAGACCGGTGTCAGACAAGGTCGCTTATTCTGACTCTTCCACTTTCTTCTGGTGATCGACTGGATTATGAAAACTTCGACATCTGAAGAGAGGAGCATGATATTCAGTGGACAGCTATGATGCGGATGGACGAACTGGACTACGCAGATGACCTAACTTTTCTATTGCAAACGCAAGAAGAAATACAAGCAAAGATGACTAGTGTAGTCAAAGCCTCAGCAGAGGCAGACGTAAACATGCATAAAAGAAATTAACAAAATTTTTGAATGCAAGACAACATACACTAATCAAATCACGCATGATTGAAAACGCTGACACCTTTACATATATTGGCAGTATCGTCGAAAATGAAGGTGTATCCGATGCAGATGTCGATGCCGGATTGACATAGCAGGGGCAGCATTTCTACAAATGAAAAATATCTGGAACTTCAAAGATGAACGCCAAGGAACACAATACGCCCAGAAATAGGAGAAAGATAGTTGAAGAATGAACAAAAATTTGGCAAAACTGGAAAGGCAAGAAAAAAACAGAGTTGGTTGCAGAAAACTTGTCTGTGACTTATGCTCCATTTTTACTAACAGGCCTAATTAAGTAAATAGGTACAAAGAAGAACACATTTACATTTTTCAAAATATTTTATTAGGTACAGAAAATCAATGAACATCTATCATTGCTTTAACTAATAACTTAGGTTTTAACAAGAACAATTGAAAAAGTAATGAATATGAAATCGTAAATTTACAATCAGTTTTATGGGGCCGAGCGTTAATGTCAAGGTCATGTAGAATCCAGAATAATCTTCTGATTTGCTGTATTTTATCAAGTAACATGTGGTGAGCGTTATCACCTGTAATTGCAAATATTTGAACAAGCACGTGATCAATAACAGTAGAAATACGGCAGATTTATGTGGTTAAGTTGAGGATGAAATGATACTTAAATTATTTGTTCTCATCTATTTTTATTCCTTAGGACTTGCACGCGACTATTTTGATTTACGCTTCATTAATGCATATTTTTTTGAATCATATTTTCAAACCTGAGTCATTTCCATTACTGCTCGTACTGCAGCTGCATATAATGCAGATTGATTGTAATTGAACTGTTCACGATAATCTTGTCGTGTTTGCGTGAAAAAATGAAATTTCTACATGACTACTTCATCAAATTTTAAAACAACTTATGACTGATGATTTATCTGTGCGACCGTCTTGTCCATCATATATTCTTAAACGAAGTGTTACATCAACCTGCAGTTCGTCGAAGTAAGCAAGCAACGAAATTGTCAGGAATTCGTCCACCACCATCTCACATTCAACCGCTCATTTTTCGAAGTTCGAACTGCCAATTGTTCACCTTTTAATATATTGTGATTGATTTTTGTCAATGCTATGTATAATCCTTTTAACCATTCGAGAGATAAAGTTTTGGTTGAAGTAATATATTTGATAAGGCGATATGTACAGTAACAGTGATGAAAACTCAATTGATATTCAACTGCTCATCAGAAACGTACAATAAACATTGCACAGCACCAACAAATGAACGACATGATGCAGAATTCACTCTGGAACAAAGAAACGCAGATGTTCTATTTCTGATTGCTTTGAGAATTTTTGATTAGCATTCTTAAAAAATTATACCTTCACGTCTTTGCTGAACGCTTAGAGTATGATTTAGGCGCGCATCTAGATAATTTAGTTTTTGAAATGAAACGCCACTTCCGTATCCTTAAAGTTTGGATTACAAACAACCGAGGCCATTAATAGTGGCGCCACAAAGCATCCCATGTACAAAGATCGCAAATATGAAAAAATCACATCAAGTCGTCACATTCTCATTTGAAAGCGAATTTCTTTCTCCACCACCGTAATTGAGATATTCCAGCTCCCTGTCCTTCCTATTTCCAAACTACCTATTGACTGACTCATCTTACAAATCATACCATTCGTTTACTTAAAATCAGTGTGATATGCTTCGTGGATATTTTCTCTGGCGAAGTTATCTGGATGGCTTGTAATATGGAGCTTGTAGAGAAAGTGAATTCCGATAAGGTTTACAAAAAGAAATTAGAGTAGACTAGAGACCATTATTTACGATCAACCATTAAACGTAAGAGAGCCTAACATCACAAAAGGAGGGAGGGTGGAGTTTCTGACCAGCATTCATGACGGTGGGGCGATAACCTCAATCTACCCATGTCTGTGTGGCACAACATTTTGTTTGCTTACGGCTCCTTACGATATAGCAGGATGTAACAAATCAGTGATATTGATGTTACTTTTCCTAGTTAACCTCGTCTACAACCCATGTCTGTAACCTTGCACTGGTTTTTACTTCCTACCGAGAAATCCTATTACAAGCTGGTCTGGATAACTATACTAAAAAAGAGCTCATTCATAACTTCTTGAGCTGCAGAGTTAAAAATAAAAGAATATATAAAAAAAAAAATTATATCACTGAGCCTCTTTATTATATTTTGTAAATCAACATTATTACTAACAACTTGGTTCTTCTGAATTTCCTCTATTCTTTCGACTAACTTCCCAATAGTTATCTCACCAATAATTTGTCTTCATTAACCTACATAAGTGCAGGTGTACAGTAATGATATTAAAAAAGTCTGAGTAAACATACCTTTGTTTTATCTATAAACGTATTTTCTGTTCCGCTCCTCGTCCCGTCTTCTTTATTCCTCTTTTTTCAGAACCTTATTCCACTCCTCATATATTAGTCTGGATATTTGCAGTAGACTTGGTTACCCTACCCAAGAACATGTAAAATCATTAGCTGATGAATATCAACCATACCTTTGTACATTTACCGCATCAATTCTTGTTATATGCAAACCTATCTCTACCATGAATCGTTTCTCAGTCCATAAGATGATTGTCGTAACGCAACCTTCGTAACTTGCGCCAATTATTCGTATTGAACATTCCATCTTTAATAACAATGAATCTTGTGAAATGTTTCAGTAAATGTATACCGTTTTAAAAGAAATATGTTGTTAATCTTAACATTTTGATCTTGCCTGTAAATTGGCATGTCTCTTGTAACATGTTTGTTATTTGAGAATAAATTATTATTATTATTATTATTATTATTAAATGCTCTCGACAGTGCGAGTATAGTGACTGAAAATACGGTAATATTGGCCAGGCCATCTATCGGAATGCACAGTATCGATTTTATGTAAGTTAGCATCATTGAGAATGTAGGCAACGTATTATTCTGCATTCTCGACCTAGCCTTGAAAGCCTAAGATTTTTAGCTCAAGCTTCAGATCGGGCTGCTTTACTAACTCTTTTTTCCTAGGTAATTCATCATCTAACTCTAGCCGTATAGAAGTAATCTGATTTGAACCTATACTATGAATATTCGAACTGTCATCACACTTTGCAAGCAGATTAAGGAAGCTCAACTTTGAACTCCATGATCTCTCTTTCTCTTCCACTTCCCGCTTTCATGGTATATTTCCCTTAAATCATGCCAAACTTAAATTAACCCATAACACATGCAGCTCAACTATTGTCGACTACGAGGAACTCAAACTTCCTGTGTCATTGTGAGTTCCTTCTTGTTCATAGATTAAAAGTTTGGTAAATTTTTATTTCCCCGATTCATTAGCATCCAAACGCCTTGCGTGCTTACCAATATATCGCTTTTCTCATTAATTTTTAACATTATTCCAACTACTTTTTCTAGATCACTGTCCTTACTATCTCCAAACTACCTAATAACTGATACATATCTTACAATTTATAGCATTAGTTTACTTGAACTCAGTATGGCATGCTACGTGGATATTTTGTCTTTCATACAGGAGGCATAGTTGGCGGGATCACATGTAATGTGGAGCTAGTAGAGAAAGTGCATTTCGATAAGGTGTACAAAAAATAGACAGTAGACTAGAAACCATTACTTACAATCAACCATTAAACGTAAGAGAGCCTAACATCACAAAAGGAGGGAGGGTGGGGTATTTGACCAGCATTCATGACGGTGGGGCGATAACCCCAATCTACTCATGTCTGTGTGACAGAACATTTTGTTGGCTTACGGCTCCTTACGATATAGCAGGATGTAACAAATCAGTGATAATGATGTTACTTCTCCTTGTTAACCCCGTCTACGACTCATGTCCGTAACCTTGCACTGCTCTCAACTTCCTACTAAGAAATCCTATTACAAGCGGATCTGGACACTTATGCAGAAAAAGAGCTCATTCATAACTTACTGAGCCAGAGAGTTAAAAACAAAAAGACTAAATAAAATAAAACAAAAGCATAAGATCATTGAGTCTCATTATTATATTTTGTAAATCAACATTATTGCTAACAACTAGGTTCTTCTGAATTTCCTCTATTCACACGACTAACGTCCCATTAGTTATCTCACATCTGAATTGTCTTCATTAACCTATATATAACTGCAAGTGTACAGTTATTGTTATGATATAAAAAATGTCTGAGAAAACATACCTTTGTCTTGTCAAAAAACGTATGTGCTAAGTCGTTGTTCGGCTTTAAACAAGAATATTTTGTGCTCTGCTCCTCGTGCCGTTCTCCTTATTTCTCTTTTTTCAGCACCTTATTCCGATCCTCGTATATTAGTTTGGATATTTGCCGTAGACTTGGTTACCATACCC
>CALYCR020003261.1:0-14983 GCA_944470395.2 Schistosoma turkestanicum
CCACGTGTCTTTCCTTTTCACTCAGTCTACCTACGTGAGTATTGAAGTCTCCAGCCATTATTACTATATCAGAGTGCCTAAAGTTCTGAAGGAGGTCCGATCGCTTTCTGTAAAATTCATCCGTAACCTCTTCTGAACTGCAGTCAGTGGGAACCTAGCAAGATATGACGAAGTGGCAATGGCCAGTGTTCTTTTAGAGTCCCTACTGTCCCTTTTATTCGGACAGCACACAAGCGACTATCTACTGGGATCCAGTTTACGAGAGCCAGTTCTACCTTATGCTATACCTACACCAGCGAGACTCCGGGAAGCATCATCAGGGCTTCTATGTACCCGAAGTGTAAACCGTATTGTTTCTTTATATGCGGAAAATGAAATCAAATTGATGATTTTATTCGGATCTTGTGTGCGCGTTTCGGAGACGCAATCTATATCGATCTCTCGGGATTCCATTTTTCTATCTAATGAAGCCTGTTGCCTTATTTAACACAATGTTCGAACATTTAAAGCTCCAACATGTAATTTAGTGCGGGGTTCCAGGAATGTATGAATAATATTTCGTGTGCTCAAACAGTTCGCTTCAGTTGCGCGAGGTGATAAACGATCGAAGTGAGAGTTGTTTGAGGAGATAAGAATGGTATTAGGAGTTGTGAAAAGGATTCGATTGTGACCAGTTTGGTCTCGTGTGTTTTATTAGGTATGTTGGCGTATGTTACTTCCTGTCTGCTCACACCGTGGAAGGGTTCTGGTTGTCAGAAGGTGCATTGGCCTCATGACGTCCGAAGGAACTCAGCTTTCATCATGAGACTTCATTATTTTTCTAAACGAAGACCTAACTCCCATAACTGCTCCTTCAAGCATAGAAATTTGTGCACGTTCTTTCGGCTAGCCACTCAACATATTGTGCCAGTGCAGGAAAATTGATGTAGAATGATAAGTTCCGTTTAGCTGGTTGTTACATAATGATTTGTAGTATTGCGCTCTGATCGGTCTATAATCCATCATTACGCAATCCAACCTTCTGATCCTGAAGTTGGGCATCTACTGAATCTTTCATTTATTTCGACGTTACTCTGTTGAAGACTTTTCTCGGTAATAATAGTAGAGTTATGCCTATGCATTTCTGATACTTGCTAAGATCTTTCTTTTGTATATTGATGAGGTGTCCTCCATTCTAGTCTGTTGGTACTTGTTCTTTCTCCCAAATTATACTGTAGAGATTGTGGAGTAACTTTTTTGCTACTGCTATGTCTGCTTTCAGTGCTTCAGCTAGTATGTTGTCTAGTCCTGTTGCTTTGCCGCTTTTAATTTTTTTGATGTCCATGATAAGTTTTTGGATTGTTGGTGGGGTGACGTCTATTGGGAGGTGTGTTGGTACTGCCTCAAGCTTGGGTAGAAAGTTCTTCGAAGTGACATAAACACCTGTTTCGTATCAAATAATTTAATCCTTGCAGGTCGCTGATTTGGAATCTTCTATAGAAATTCTCTTAAATTTTATTTTCAGTTTAAATCAAATGCTACAACAATCCTGTTTATACTAATCAAATCAAAATTTATTCACCCGTTTTATATGTATTATTTTCACGTTATTGATCTTTATATACCATTGAATTTTCTTATAGGATATATATCCTGAACATTTGGATGCTTGAGTATATTTTGTTGATCTAACAGTTATATGGTGTTCCTTGGAAAAAGATTTTCAATGGGACCTGTCATTACATCTCCAATCGTGATTTTCTTCTGGTTATGGCTGATACTGTTTATTTTGATGGCTTAAATATTTATGTGGACTCTTTTTTAGGTCCCATTGTTGCATGTCTATTCTGGTGCAAGTCTAAATTTATACATTTATGCCTGTTTATTCATACTTTATTTATTCAGAGATATTGTCACCACTTCAAAAGAAACTTTAGTTTTCGAATTTTTTGTATACAGTTCTCAGACCATATCATGGTTTTTCAGATTATCGACTGTGATGTCCTTTATTTATTTTTACGTACATTTGTTATCAATTGTTTTTTTGCAATTATAATTTTAATTAAAGCATCATTTGCTTTTGGTTTTATTATCTAAATTGGTATTGGTATGCAGATTTGGTTTCGTTGCATTGTCTATCACTTGTTATTGATATTTTTAAATGGTTTATTCAAAGGATTTCACCATTACCACTTTCTGTGATAATATCAATTGACGGAAATTCACCATGCAAATTGTTGCAGAATGTAGGCGGATATAATGCGGTCACTAATCTAAATTATTTATTTTCATATTATTTCAATAAACAGGTGAAATTGTATTCAGATCCTATTAATCTGTCGGTTTATTGAGATGTACGTCTTTGTAAAATAAGTGTAAAATTAGTATATTTTCAACAATTTGAGGAAAATGAGATAACTCTTCATTTTTCTTTCAGTCAACGCTGTATTTTGATCTATTCTAGGATACTTTTCCATTCACTAACTGGAAAATATCACGATTAGTAATTATGGTGTGTACAAAATAAACAATTAGTTAAATTCGTAGATTTCTATGAAACTCCATTTTATTTTCCCATAACATTCGTGCTATATCTTCTCATATCACTTATTTCAAAAAATCAAATTATTTATGACTCAAACCATCACATTTGTAAGGTCATATGCATGTTGATTTTCGAAACTACAATGTTTTAAATGAATATATGAATTAAGAACAAGTAATAACGTGTACAGTGAATGTGACCTATATATATAATCATTGCACTACAATGTAATCTAATTAGTGAGGACGATTGCCAATACAATTTGGTGGCATCCTGCTTGTGTAAACGGTTCATTTAGTAGAGTTACTTATATGCCCCTATTGAAGTTTCGTGTGCACAAAAAATATTATATTATACGATCTATTGTAGAGTATTGTCTCCATTTTATACTAGCAAAATAAACTCATTCACTAATGGAATCACCTGTGATTTTCGGGATGTCCCTATAATGTAGGACTTCGTTTTCCAGCAGGTCTTTTGGAGAAGCCTCATAATCAGCTTCTTACACTATTTAATTCAGTAGAATGAAAACAATCTTGCTAGCAGTAGTAACATTCTAAAAGGCAATGAAATTTTGTAGACATAATTTTACTCGTGAATAAAACTGAGCTAATTATAAAGATAATAAGGCATAGAAATGTTAATCTAACATTATTTTAATAGTAACCCGATTGGCTTACAGATGGTTTACTCTGAAATTAAAGTCTTACCTAGAATATTGGAATCTCGAAAAGTGCAAGTAGCCACGAAAGTGAAAAGTAAAAGGAGTAACGAGAAAATCTCTTGTGAAAACTTGTATTATAATACAGTTTGCCAATCGGAATTACACGTTATTCATCTTGATGGCTTAAATTCATCCTAACGGGACGTTACTTCATTGTTGCTGATGAAATAAGTCTATATGTCTCATTCTAGCATGCACACGCTCTCTTTATTTTACGGTTGGAAAATTACCGTGACATAGAAATATGTCTGCAAATTGATGTAGTTCATTGTAAAAACTTAAGATTTTTCTTCTCTTTTCCGAATGCATTAAAATATCTCTATAAATTATGCAAATAAGTTATCACTCAGATCACTGACAGTTTTTGATCCACTCAACAAATTCTTGTTCCGTTTATTATAAAGACGAGGTGGCGAGCGATTCCCATTTATTACATCATAAAGAATCCAGTGCGAGATAATCCATAAGTATTTAAGTGCGAGCACCTTTTAATCCTATGTCGATAGTGCTTAACTAAACTGTTTTTCCTCTTTATTTAGATTAGATGAAGTTCTTTTTTAAATGAGGAGAAATATATGTTGCAAAGAACGTATGCTTCATAATTAGTCTATCCAAGATGAAAATACCGACAATTTTTGGCGCAAATCACAAGTTCTATACATTTCCCTCTCTGTTTACGCAATCGTCATTATTGACTAAACGATTTCCAAGATCTTCAAGCTTGCAAACTCGTTCGTTGCACTCTGGACACAAGTTAGAACTGCCTGTTGATAGAAATAAACTTTGGATACCTATATATCGCCTGCGTTCCATAGTTTCCCTTCAGGTCTGTTCCTAATTGTTTGCCTTTTAAAAGTTACCAAGTCATTAACACGAAATGTGGAGCAGATAGATTCAACTCAACCAATCAGTTCTCTATGAATTAGCAACATGTTTTCATAAATTACTGAATACAGTGTTGACCTCCATACATATTTTCTTCAAAATATATTAAGGAAGTCAATTCTGCTGATAGGTCTCAAGTAATTAACTGTGATTCAGCCATAAGTAAAACTAAATATTTGCAACTAGCTGCAAAATTTCCCAAGTCTTAGGAATCTGTCATTAACTGATGAAGTACGGGAAAAGCTCGGAAATCTAGCAAAATGAAAATACATTCATAATTCCACTGAATTTGATTATAGGTCCCAAGAAAATCTATTCACCGCCAAAACCGATTTCAGTACAAACTAGAAAGTTTGAGCTTTCCATCCAACAGAAATTTGTTTAACATTACCCAATAAATTTCATCTCTATATCCCCTTCACGAAAATATTTTTACAATCTAACGCATATTAGCAACGGTGTAATTAAAAGGAATGTCAAGTTTAAAACACCTATTCATTATCGTAACAATAACCAATAATGGTAATTAGACGCAAACGAAATTGTATTCCAACCCACTTGTAGACATTCGGAACATACATTTAATTCACTGTTAACCGAAATTAATATAATTCAGTATCGATGCATTGATCTTTTAACTTTTTCCGTAGGTGATTTCACGATTTAAACTTATCCTAACTGGTTCATTTATTCTCGGCTGTCCAGTGGCTACCTACAAATACCTACAAGACCAAGTTTCTTCCTCATTACTTTATTCATTTGTGGGTTGTACTACGTTTTCTCTGTGCAGCCTGATTATTTTCAGTTGGTTCAGCACCAAAGTCGTGGGAGTCGTAAGTTCATCATAGTTTTTATTTAATACATGATACTGAATCACATTTCTCCGATAAAAAACGTTTAGAGCTTGTAAAACATTGTGGAGAAACACTGATTCAATCCAGCTACCATATATGAATATACAGCACAGCGCATACATTCGAGTTTGTTTACATTTAATTAGCTTGAACTCTTTCATTAACTTATTTAACAGACAGTCATTCCAACAGAAACAGTTAAAACTTTTTATAAACTGTCCCATCCAACGTTTCAGACTTTTGGGTTAGGGGACTATTTTACTTTCTGTTTCGAAAATAATCTGACTTATTTTGGATTCTTAATATCTACGATCCATTTAGTAAGTTTCTTTTTAACTTGTTCATTATAACAAAATATCACTATTGAGATGGTGAATATGAGTTGTAGACCAGATTGATGATTGTGGTGATATTTCGTTCTTGTTAGGATATTCACCAAATATCCTAAGAATACTATTTTTAGAAGTGCAATCCTATTGGTCGAATTCTATTGGCCGAAATTATGATCGTTCTTACCGTCATGGTCAAATACTTCAATGTTATCTCTTATTGGTCATCTGGACGGTCAATGTCATTCAAATGTTCTTTTCTATTGGTCTTCCTAAATTGTCAATGTCACGGACGTTGATGCTTTTTCTCATTCGACCTTAGTGTATAAATACGCGCTATCTGGAAGACTTAATAATTCCGTTTCCCCTGCCTACTTGTTCTGCTGTTTTCGACCCAATAAACATCTTCCTGCCACGGTGTTACGTTCTGATTTCTAGGAGATTTGGAAAAGCCTTTTGGGTCGTTTTGTGATATTTGAATTGGACGCCGTTAGGACTGAAGATTTACGTAGCCGCGTTTACAACAAATTTGGCGACGGGTTGGTGACTAAATATGGATCCAGCTACATTAGAAAAATTGTTTGCACAGCAGCTGAAGCTGATGGAGATGCTTACTCAGAAGCACATCTCTTCTCAAGTCTCATCTACACCAACAATTCCTCAGTCAGTTGATGGTATGACCAGTAGTATTTCTGAGTTTCTGTATGATCCTGACGCCAATATTACATTTGATACTTGGTTCATGCGTTATGAAGATCTTTTCAAAGTTGATTTTGCTGACAAAGATGATTCCTGGAAGGTGCGTCTTCTCCTTCGAAAACTTGGTCCGTCAGAACTGGACAAGTATCGCAACTTCATCCTACCGCAGAACCCGCGTGACCGATCATTCGATGCTACGGTTCAGTCCCTGAGCAAACTTTTTGGGGATCAGCATTCTATTTTCAATACACGTTATCGTTGTTTAAAACTAGTCATGAATGAGTCCGATGACTTCTTGACTCATGTTGGTATTGTCAACCGCGAGTGTGAACGGTTCAAACACAGATCCCTTACTGATGACCAATTCAAATCACTCATATTCATATGCAGTCTACAATCACCCAAATTCTCCGACATCAGAACTCGATTGCTTAACCGCCTCGAACAAGACCCAACACTGACACTCGATGCTATCGCTGATGAGTATCAACGCATCACCAACGTACAGTGTGACACCACTTTGGTTCAGTCTGGGAGCCAGAGTGGTTCCGAAGTTCACGTTGTTCAGCAGCAGAACAAATCTTCTAGATCGAAAACCTTTGGTCGTTCGAATGCCAGTTCTGTTTCTAATCACTCAAAATCAACGCATAAGAAGCCCCCCTCACCATGTTGGCACTGTGGAGACTGGCATTATGTGAAATTTTGTCCATTCAAGCAGCATGTGTGCAATCGCTGTCAGAAAATTGGTCATAAAAGCGGTTTTTGCCAATCAACCAAATTCACTGGCCGGCGAAATTCACAGACGCAGCGTCGTTATTCCAAAAAGCCGGTTGCTGCATCTAGGAGTTTAGCAGCAGCTTTTCACACCGATGCTTCTACTCGACGCAAATTTCTGACCCTCTCGATCAATGGTCAGCTGGTTCGAATGCAGTTGGATACTGCATCAGATATCACTATTCTGTCAGAAGAGACTTGGCGAACCTTGGGTCAACCACGCATCAAACCATCATCGCAGACAGTTGTCAGTGCCTGTGGGGGTCACCTTCGTCTTCGTGGTAAACTTGATTGCTGTGTTTCGTTCAGAGATACAACCTTCAATGGAACATGCTATATCAACAAGTCTCCTCACAACCTTCTGGGGTTAGATTGGTTCGAAAAACTTGGTCTCGCTGATCTTCCCATCAATACTGTCTGCAATCAAGTAAAAACTCCTGCCGTTACACAACAGCATGCTGCAGATTTTCAAAAACGACTCACTGAACCGCTTCAGCCTGGTATCGGACTGCAGCCAGTTGCCATGCCTGAAGAAAATGTGATCTCAGATAACTTGTGTGACGTCACCATGCATGTCAAGTCCCAAGATAAAGCAAACTGGGGTGATGGAGAAAACCATGATACAATAAACAGAAAAAGATATTCACGTGACTCCATTCTTTCTTGTAAATCTTCAAGCGTCGAAGTGAAGCTAGTAAATGATAAGGATATCATGAAAAGCCTTTCAAATACCAAAAGACCTCGTGATCAACTAAGGCCAGGGGGAGATAAAGAGAAAGGTAAAATTACGAAGCGCCTCCCACTCTGTTTGCTGTTGGATACTTATCAAGTTCCGCCAATACCTCCAACAGACACTATCGAGTCATCTACTCAAACAGAACATCCTACAGCTCCAGGGATTTTATCTCCGAGGTGGTCGAAACGCAAGCGAAGAAAATCAAATGATTTCAAGTAAACCCTCGGCTGCGTCGGTGTTATGTATTTTTTTTTCTTCCAGAGGGAGGTGTTAGGATATTCACCAAATATCCTAAGAATACTATTTTTAGAACTGCAATCCTATTGGTCGAATTCTATTGGCCGAAATTATGATCGTTCTTACCGTCAGGGTCAAATACTTCAATGTTACCTCTTATTGGTCATCTGGACGGTCAATGTCATTCAAATGTTCTTTTCTATTGGTCGTCCTAAATTGTCAATGTCACGGACGTTGATGCTTTTTCTTATTCGACCTTAGTGTATAAATACGCGCTATCTGGAAGACTTAATAATTCCGTTTCCCCTGCCTACTTGTTCTGCTGTTTTCGACCCAATAAACATCTTCCTTCCACGGTGTTACGTTCTGATTTCTAGGAGATTTGGGAAAGCCTTGGGTCGTATTGTGATATTTGAATTGGACGCCGTTAGGACTGAAGATTTACGTAGCCGCGTTTACAACAGTTCTCTGAGCTCCTTTGATCTGTTTCTTGATCCTATGTTTACCTATGATTTTTCTGATTGGTTGATAAATTGGGTAAACGTCGATGTTTTGTTGACTGACTTGAGTGGCAAGCTTCTAGAAATTCTCTAGTGTTCTTTGCGCTCTCCTTATCCAGTATTTCCACATTGTTCCACTCGAACGTATGTCCATAGTTGTCCGTATGTATTGATATAAACGAAGAAATGTCGTGGTGTTTGACTGCTAACTGATGTTTGCTTAAACGAAGCTGAAGAGGACGTCCATTTTGTCCTGTGTAGTGTTTTTCATAATCTGAGCAATTTATTTTGTGGATTATATTTGGTTTTTCTTCCTTTGTCGTTTTTTCCTTGGTTTGAATACGATTGCTTTAAGTGATTTTGTCGGTGTGTGTGGTACACCTATTCCAAACGGCTTCAGTAATCTTTCTGAAATTTCCGATTGTTATTTATTTATGGTAGGATGATCAGTTTATTGGTCCCTGCACTTATTTTACTCCTGCTGATGGTTTCGGTTGATATTTTTTAAAGCCATCGTGTAGATGGCAGTTCTTCCGGAAGATAGTCATCAAATTTCTCTTGATAAGTTGTATGTTGACGTTCCAGGGAGGGATACAGTTGGATGTAGTGGAATTTTGTGTTTTTGTAGTTCCGGCCTACCGTAGAATTACTGGTCCATCGGATTTCATTCTCTGTTGGTTTTGTTTTGATATTTGTCCTGCTTTGACAAGCTTGTGTAGGGTCCTTAAGATTTGGTTGTCCAACATTTTTATTGGGTGTGTCGATTGGTTTATAGACGCTTCTGTCAGCAAGTAGCTCCTCTGCTTTCCTGATATATTCTTCCTTGTCCATAATTACTGTAGTGCATCCTTTGTTCGCAGAGACTATCAATATATCTTCCCTGGTTCTAAGTTTCTTTAAGACCTTTTGTTGTTGTGCAGTTAGTTGGTTTTTGACTCTCTTCTGTCGAGCCATGTTAATAGGTGCGGACTACGTAGTCAAGACTCGTAGTTAGCGTGACCCACCCGTAGCTGTCACCTTGACGTGGTGGTCGGGTTTGCCTGTCGTGATGACCCGACCGACCAATATTGGCTGGAACATATGTTCCTGTAGGTTCTATCATGCCAGACAGGTCGATTGCAGAACGATGAGACTAGTAGCATATACTCAAGGTCTGAGGGCGAAGTCGTACTGCTGACTGTAGAGAGGAGTGACAGCAGTAAGGTGTTTGCCTCGGACAAGCATCTGCAGCGACGCTGTCTTCTCACAAAGAAGGAAAGGGTTAGAAAAGTTCGACCCTATTCTAGGGTCGAACTTTTCTAACCCTTTCCTTCTTTGTGAGAAGACAGCGTCGCTGCAGATGCTGCTTGTCCGAGGCAAACACCTTACTGCTGTCACTCCTCTCTACAGTCAGCAGTACGACTTCGCCCTCAGACCTTGAGTATATGCTACTAGTCTCATCGTTCTGCAATCGACCTGTCTGGCATGATAGAACCTACAGGAACAGATGCTCCAGCCAATATTGGTCGGTCGGGTCATCACGACAGGCAAACCCGACCACCACGTCAAGGTGACAGCTACGGGTGGGTCACGCTAACTACGAGTCTTGACTACGTAGTCCGCACCTATTAACATGGCTCGACAGAAGAGAGTCAAAAACCAACTAACTGCACAACAACAAAAGGTCTTAAAGAAACTTAGAACCAGGGAAGATATATTGATAGTCTCTGCGAACAAAGGATGCACTACAGTAATTATGGACAAGGAAGAATATATCAGGAAAGCAGAGGAGCTACTTGCTGACAGAAGCGTCTATAAACCAATCGACACACCCAATAAAAATGTTGGACAACCAAATCTTAAGGACCCTACACAAGCTTGTCAAAGCAGGACAAATATCAAAACAAAACCAACAGAGAATGAAATCCGATGGACCAGTAATTCTACGGTAGGCCGGAACTACAAAACACAAAATTCCACTACATCCAACTGTATCCCTCCCTGGAACGTCAACATACAACTTATCAAGAGAAATTTGATGACTATCTCCGGGAAGAACTGCCATCTACACGATGGCTTTAAAAAATATCAACCGAAACCCATCAGCAGGAGTAAAATAAGTGCAGGGACCAATAAACTGATCATCCTACATAAATAAATAACAATCGGAAATTTCAGAAAGATTACTGAAGCCGTTTAGAATAGGTGTACCACATCCACCGACAAAATCACTTAAAAAAATCGTATTCAAACCAAGGAAAAAACGACAAAGGAAGAAAAACCAAATATAATCCACAAAATAAATTGCTCAGATTATGAAAAACACTACACAGGACAAAATGGACGTCCTCTTCAGCTTCGTTTAAGCAAACATCAGTTAGCAGTCAAACACCACGACATTTCTTCGTTTATATCAATACATACGGACAACTATGGACATACGTTCGAGTGGAACAATGTGGAAATACTGGATAAGGAGAGCGCAAAGAACACTAGAGAATTTCTAGAAGCTTGCCACTCAAGTCAGTCAACAAAACATCGACGTTTACCCAATTTATCAACCAATCAGAAAAATCATAGGTAAACATAGGATCAAGAAACAGATCAAAGGAGCTCAGAGAACTGTTGTAAACGCGGCTACGTAAATCTTCAGTCCTAACGGCGTCCAATTCAAATATCACAATACGACCCAAAAGGCTTTTCCAAATCTCCTAGAAATCAGAACGTAACACCGTGGAAGGAAGATGTTTATTGGGTCGAAAACAGAAGAAGAAGTAGGCAGGGGAAACGGAATTATTAAGTCTTCCAGATAGCGCGTATTTATACACTAAGGTCGAATGAGAAAAAGCATCAACGTCCGTGACATTGACAATTTAGGACGACCAATAGAAAAGAACATTTGAATGACATTGAGCGTCCAGATGACCAATAAGAGATAACATGAAGTATTTGACCCTGACGGTAAGAACGATCAAAATTTCGGCCAATAGAATTCGACCAATAGGATTGCAGTTCTAAAAATAGTATTCTTAGGATATTTGGTGAATATCCTAACACCTCCCTCTGGAAGAAAAAAATACATAACAGCGACGCAGCCGAGGGTTTACTTGAAATCATTTGATTTTCTTCGCTTGCGTTTCGACCACCTTGGAGATAAAATCCCTGGAGCTGTAGGATGTTCTGTTTGAGTAGATGACTCGATAGTTTCTGGTGGAGGTATTGGCGGAACTTGATAAGTATCCAACAGCAAACAGAGTGGGAGGCGCTTCGTAATTTTACGTTTCCCTTTATCTCCCCCTGGCCTTAGTTGATCACGAGGTCTTTTGGTATTTGAAAGGCTTTTCATGATATCCTTATCATTTACTAACTTCACTTCGACGCTTGAAGATTTACAAGAAAGAATGGAGTCACGTGAATATCTTTTTCTGTTTATTGTATCATGTTTTTCTCCATCACCCCAGTTTGCTTTATCTCGGGACTTGATATGCATGGTGACGTCACACAAGTTATCTGAGATCACATTTCCTTCAGGCATGGCAACTGGCTGCAGTCCGATACCAGGCTGAAGCGGTTCAGTGAGTCGTTTTTGAAATTTTGCAGCATGCTGTTGTGTAACGGCAGGAGTTTTTACTTGATTGCAGACAGTATTGATGGGAAGATCAGCGAGACCAAGTTTTTCGAACCAATCTAACCCCAGAAGGTTGTGAGGAGACTTGTTGATATAGCATGTTCCATTGAAGGTTGTATCTCTGAACGAAACACAGCAATCAAGTTTACCACGAAGACGAAGGTGACCCCCACAGGCACTGACAACTATCTGCGATGATGGTTTGATGCGTGGTTGACCCAAGGTTCGCCAAGTCTCTTCTGACAGAATAGTGATATCTGATGCAGTATCCAACTGCATTCGAACCAGCTGACCATTGATCGAGAGGGTCAGAAATTTGCGTCGAGTAGAAGCATCGGTGTGAAAGGCTGCTGCTAAACTCCTAGATGCAGCAAACGGCTTTCTGGGATAACGGCGCTGCGACTGTGGATTTCGCCGGCCAGTGAATCGGGTTGATTGGCAAAAACCGCTTTTATGACCAATTTTCTGACAGCGATTGCACACATGCTGCTTGAATGGACAAAATTTCACGTAATGCCAGTCTCCACAGTGCCAACATGGTGAGGGAGGCTTCTTATGCGCTGATTTTGAGTGATTAGAAACAGAACTGGCATTCGAACGACCAAAGTTTTTCGATCTAGAAGATTTGTTCTGTTGCTGAACAACGTGAACTTCGGAACCACCCTGGCTCCCAGACTGAACCAAAGTGGTGTCACACTGTAAGTTGGTGATGCGTTGATACTCATCAGCGATAGCATCGAGTGTCAGTGTTGGGTCTTGTTCGAGGCGGTTAAGCAATCGAGTTCTGATGTCGGAGAATTTGGGTGATTGTAGACTGCATATGAATATGAGTGATTTGAATTGGTCATCAGTAAGGGATCTGTGTTTGAACCGTTCACACTCGCGGTTGACAATACCAACATGAGTCAAGAAGTCATCGGACTCATTCATGACTAGTTTTAAACAACGATAACGTGTATTGAAAATAGAATGCTGATCCCCAAAAAGTTTGCTCAGGGACTGAACCGTAGCATCGAATGATCGGTCACGCGGGTTCTGCGGTAGGATGAAGTTGCGATACTTGTCCAGTTCTGACGGACCAAGTTTTCGAAGGAGAAGACGCACCTTCCAGGAATCATCTTTGTCAGCAAAATCAACTTTGAAAAGATCTTCATAACGCATGAACCAAGTATCAAATGTAATATTGGCGTCAGGATCATACAGAAACTCAGAAATACTACTGGTCATACCATCAACTGACTGAGGAATTGTTGGTGTAGATGAGACTTGAGAAGAGATGTGCGTCTGAGTAAGCATCTCCATCAGCTTCAGCTGCTGTGCAAACAATTTTTCTAATGTAGCTGGATCCATAATTAGTCACCAACCCGTCGCCAAATTTGTTGTAAACGCGGCTACGTAAATCTTCAGTCCTAACGGCGTCCAATTCAAATATCACAATACGACCCAAAAGGCTTTTCCAAATCTCCTAGAAATCAGAACGTAACACCGTGGAAGGAAGATGTTTATTGGGTCGAAAACAGAAGAAGAAGTAGGCAGGGGAAACGGAATTATTAAGTCTTCCAGATAGCGCGTATTTATACACTAAGGTCGAATGAGAAAAAGCATCAACGTCCGTGACATTGACAATTTAGGACGACCAATAGAAAAGAACATTTGAATGACATTGAGCGTCCAGATGACCAATAAGAGATAACATGAAGTATTTGACCCTGACGGTAAGAACGATCAAAATTTCGGCCAATAGAATTCGACCAATAGGATTGCAGTTCTAAAAATAGTATTCTTAGGATATTTGGTGAATATCCTAACAAGAACGAAATATCACCACAATCATCAATCTGGTCTACAACTCATATTCACCATCTCAATAGTGATATTTTGTTATAATGAACAAGTTAAAAAGAAACTTACTAAATGGATCGTAGATATTAAGAATCCAAAATAAGTCAGATTATTTTCGAAACAGAAAGTAAAATAGTCCCCTAACCCAAAAGTCTGAAACGTTGGATGGAACAGTTTATAAAAAGTTTTAACTGTTTCTGTTGGAATGACTGTCTGTTAAATAAGTTAATGAAAGAGTTCAAGCTAATTAAATGTAAACAAACTCGAATGTATGCGCTGTGCTGTATATTCATATATGGTAGCTGGATTGAATCAGTGTTTCTCCACAATGTTTTACAAGCTCTAAACGTTTTTTATCGGAGAAATGTGATTCAGTATCATGTATTAAATAAAAACTATGATGAACTTACGACTCCCACGACTTTGGTGCTGAACCAACTGAAAATAATCAGGCTGCACAGAGAAAACGTAGTACAACCCACAAATGAATAAAGTAATGAGGAAGAAACTTGGTCTTGTAGGTATTTGTAGGTAGCCACTGGACAGCCGAGAATAAATGAACCAGTTAGGATAAGTTTAAATCGTGAAATCACCTACGGGAAAAGTTAAAAGATCAATGCATCGATACTGAATTCTATTGATTTCGGTTAACAGTGAATTAAATGTATGTTCCGAATGTCTACAAGTGGGTTGGAATACAATTTCGTTTGCGTCTAATTACCATTATTGGTTATTGTTACGGTAATGAATAGGTGTTTTAAACTTGACATTCCTTTTAATTACACCGTTGCTAATATGCGTTAGATTGTAAAAATATTTTCGTGAAGGGGATATAGAGATGAAATTTATTGGGTAATGTTAAACAAATTTCTGTTGGATGGAAAGCTCAAACTTTCTAGTTTGTACTGAAATCGGTTTTGGCGGTGAATAGATTTTCTTGGGACCTATAATCAAATTCAGTGGAATTATGAATGTATTTTCATTTTGCTAGATTTCCGAGCTTTTCCCGTACTTCATCAGTTAATGACAGATTCCTAAGACTTGGGAAATTTTGCAGCTAGTTGCAAATATTTAGTTTTACTTATGGCTGAATCACAGTTAATTACTTGAGACCTATCAGCAGAATTGACTTCCTTAATATATTTTGAAGAAAATATGTATGGAGGTCAACATTGTATTCAGTAATTTATGAAAACATGTTGCTAATTCATAGAGAACTGATTGGTTGAGTTGAATCTATCTGCTCCACATTTCGTGTTAATGACTTGGTAA
>CALYCR020003264.1:0-23835 GCA_944470395.2 Schistosoma turkestanicum
TCGAAAATGAACGACTCAAAAACATTGCCGCAAAAGTAAGTTTGGCGATTGAGTAAGTAATAAGGGAACGACAACACAATCATTACTTGAGAGAAATCTCATTGCGAACACAGAGCATGAGTGTCTGAGGAAAATGTCGAAATGTTTGTCGGACACTGTTGTTATTTTGACTATTATTATTACTGTCCAAGAAGACTTTTCATTAAACATGACAATTGGTGATTTGGAATGGAGCAAAACAGTTGGACGATATATAAACACGGTATTTATATATATATATATTTATATACATATATATATATATATATGTATAAGCAATAGGCCGGAATATTTGTATAACCACCCTACTGACCTTCCTTACAGTGTCATCTGAAAGTGGAAGTTCCACTGAACAAAAGTAATAAACACAAACAATTTCATTGTCAAAACCTTTTTAGCAGAGGTTTTTATTTAAATGAAAGAAATCGTATTCTGAGGTTTTGCAAACCATATATGATGTTTTATTGACCGTTACACCGTAAGCAACTTCACTTGCATATCAATCTCACGAACAAACAAATTTATACACATATACATTGAATTATATACCACCTGGATTGTAATTTCCCTGGACATCCGAACTCTTTAGAACGAGTTTTTCTCATTGTTTGTGGCTGAGCAGTATTTCGGGCAATCAGTTCAACCTAAGCAGAACTAAGCACAAATGCTCGAATATCCTTCTTGCCTTAACCTCATCGAAGGACTGCATGAAAATAACAAATATAAATGTAGAAATAATGACATCGACAAAGATTTATATTACCGCAATATTTAAGGTAGATTTATTTTGAACGGTAGTTGAGACCATTTCGTTTTATATGAGAATCGTCAGATGCATGTTCTTGCATCCTATGAATGATATTCACGGCGAAAATGAATTCCACTGCCAATCACATTAAACAAATTCACGTTATCGACCTAGTTGCTCAATTTTGTTAACGAATAATTATAATACCCAGATGTTTGTTTGTTTCAAATGACTCAGTGAATAAAATGTCACTGAAATTCAATCAGTTGTGGATGAAGTTACGAAAACGCAGTACTGAATGTTAATTCTGAATCGAATATTACTTAGTTTGTATTAGGAATTTTGTAATTCAAAATTCATTTGAGAAATATGAAAACGTCATGATTTGTCGTTGTAAATTTTCAAGTCAGAAAAAAGCAAGGTGTTTTGCAGACTGCATTCACTGAAGATATGAGTTTAAACATACGATCGCTCATTAAAATTCAAGTAGTCTTTCGAACAGTATAGAGGTAGTGGCTTCCAATCGGTATCTGTTGAAGCGACTTCACGGGCAGAAAAAGAATTTGTGATTGATGTTCCTGAAAGAAAATGTCCTTGGTTGAACTGAAGCATGAGAACTCCAGGTACATCGTTGATACCATTTGAATGTCACTAATAGTTTTAAAAACGAACATCATATTGATCGATCGATGTGATTAGTTACGGATGAATTCTGTTTACCAAACTGATTGAATAAGTCAGTAAGAAAAACTATGTTCCATTTGGCGTCTAGTGATGGATAACTTGTTGTCATTCAGGTAATAAACTTTATACTGATTTCTTTGAATATTTGAATCGCTTATTGATCATGAGAACACAGATGAGGCAACCAAACTGTAATTAACGGAAGTTACAGAGTTACTCAGTAAAATTGGAATACCATATCGAAAATCGTTCATTTGCAAATAACAGTTCATCATATCGAACTGGACTGTTCCTGTTGCCAAACATCAATCTTTTGTCACTAATCATGCGTTTCATACAAATTCCATTGTTTTCTAACACTTCCTTTCTTGATCCTCCCCCATATTATGCTGTCAGATATCACTCACGTCATATACTACTTACAAGTAGCTCACACCACAACTGCTGTTTAAATTCTGACTAACGCTAACATACTCATACCCATTCAATATTTAATTATTTTTATTAGCTAGTATGAATCAATTGATTTTATTAAGCTTTGGAAAAAACGGTTACCAGGCTTTCGGGAGGGAGCTGATGAGGAAAAATATATTTGGATGTAAAGCAGGACGACTGGAAAAGTGCAAGATGAAGAAGTCACCGTCAGGAAAGAACACTGGAACGGGTGGGTAGAGCACATTGACAAACTTACAAACAGGATAGACTCACCGACAAAACACAACATGAAAGCAGCTCATACAGAACACGCAATCGATGTTCCGCACTGACGATTGAAGCAATCATTGTAGCGAACCGATAAATCACGTTTGGCAAAGAACTTATATCAGACAAAATATCTGCTGAAGCGATATATGCAGGAAAGACAGTAACTGCAAAGATGTTTCAGCGGACTGCTCAAAACTATTTGGACGATCAAGAAATTGCAGATGATCTTGACATTCTATCACAAACGTAACATCGAGGGCTGGATAAGCCGTCCAGTGTAGTGACAGCTACAAATCAATATATCATTTGAAAGCTTTCATAAACCCATTTAACATTGCTGAAATTCAGATTCCATGGACCTGATCAAAATGTCATTGAATAACTACAGCAAAACTGAATTGCCGACAATATGAGAACAGACCTAGTTTGTGCATAACAATTCAAAATGAAATCTGAAATTGTCTATCCATTCGTCTTTATAAATGGTAAGTGTTTCATTGAAGTTACTAATTATTTGGAATCGCCACATAGATGATCAGTGCTTCAAACAATGTGAAAATTCAAATGTTTTCAAACATTACAGTTAGAGATAGCAAAGCATAGATTTCCAACTAATAATTTGAGGTCACAAAATATCTGAAGTGGTCGTGAGATTATTGCACGGTATCGTTCAATTACTTAGCACATTTTCCCATCTGTTGAGATGCCCTTAGGAACAAAGTGCATAAAGTCCAGTAATAATGGTGGAATGAATAGTTGTGTATGGTTTTGTGAAGACTTCATTTCGATCAAGTCGACATGTTGGTTGAATTTCGCTTTATTACCTACAATGCTGTCAGCTGTGTTAAACACACTGTGTATTTCTGTAGATGGATTGAGTAGACTGAATACATATCAATGTACTATCTAGATGATCGTGAGAACAGTAATAGTGAGTAAATTCGCGAATGCTGAAGACGTGGATAGTGAAAACACAATAAGTCAATGTGTGTCATGTAATTAGGATGAGTTTCGAATAGCGCGCGACTCACTGAAACATGCATCAGTGCGCCACCGTGAACTTGCGACTCAAGGTGACATGTTATTCACTGTTCCAGGTCATCAATTCATTGACTGACCGATAAAATCAGTGATCATGGACACATTTGTATGATCACGGCTGTTCGTTAACATAAGCTAATTGCTAATATGAAGAGCAGTGAGTATTCATTCGAATTTTGTATGCAGTAAGATCATACCTCACTCAATAACTAAATTAACACTTGTTACTGGATTCTAAACAAAATCTGATGATTATTTCACTCATTTTGAGAATGGTGTCTTTATTCTGTATAAAATTTGAGTTCAAAACAAATTGATAAATATGGCACCAGACTTGTGAGTTCATTCAACTGTTCATGCATAGGGATCAGTTTGAATAATTTTATCAGAAGTATTGATGACAATATCAACTAAAATATCGAGGTTATATCAATCCTCACAAGATCGCTTCTACATGTACGCAGATCATTCCATGTAGTTCCACCGGGTTCTACTGATGTTATTCTTTGAAACAGGTTTATGGATAATAGTAAGTACAGTGAATAAATGCCAAATCAGACAATGAACAGATGTTGAAATCAGCACAACGTTGACAGATGCCCTTCAGTATTTCTAAAGTAAGTACAAAACACAAATAATTATTTGAGTTGTCTACTAACGTATAATGTCGGATATGTTTTTGTTCAGTCAGACGCGAAAACAGAATCTAAATATCCACAGAAAATAACAGAAGCAGAGATGAAAGTTGGTAATATTCTCAACGTTGCATTATGTCCACATGTTCAATCTAGTAATACTGAATCATTTTTATTATAACGGCTGCCACATATCGTCGTCTGAGTGATTATTGCATGAAATGACAGAAATCAAATTTCATTTTGAACGGAACCATGTCTGCTGATTAATACGCAGCTCTACAACTACGAGATGGGGAAACGTGAAATAACATTAAAGGGTGAAATCTCCAAACCTGTATATTGGATAATTTAAGCAGATCATTCATCCCTCGAATAGCACTCAAGTTTTTAAACGGATGTACTGAATAAACAACAAAATCTGTCATAAGATGACAACCAGTAAAGGGATACACAGGTTTCTAAACGCTAGTGTGAAACTACTTTGACATGTAAGGAAATCTGTATAATTCTCGGCTTTGTTGTCATCCTTATTATGATCTCCACAAATTAGGTGATGGAGAGAGCTGGTTATTTTCTAACTAGTTTTTGAATCAAACGTGGCGATTTCTTATCATGAAGATTATCAAAATTATCATTTAACACTAGTCAAATTCGTGTACATCTGTCTGCACAATGATCTCTGAATTACGGATACGTCCACTTTGTGGAAATGCGAACAAGGAGAGAGTTGATTAAAGTCATGATCGTCCACTTGACAAGATTTTAGGATTCTCACAATATGTTGACCAAATGATAACACTAGTGAAACTCTTTCATCAGTAATATAGATGAAGTGGAATATTGGAGTAGACAATTAGACAGCAAATTTAAACAGACAGTATGAGATTGTTTCCCAAGTTTCAGCAATGCCATGCTGACTGATTATAGTGAAGTTCGAATATATTATATCACCTACTTTCTGCATCGTTGAGTGCTCGCTTGGCTTTCCATTTTCTTCAAATCGGTGATAACAGACGTTTTACAACATTTGAAAAAAATGAGAGAAACTGCGTATAAAGCCTGATTAGAAACATTTTTTTGAGGTGATAATCAGGCATTCATTTATACCGTGAATTCGCAATCAAACACATGTGGTCAGGTTTATGTATTCGCTAATTTAAGAAGCGCCGTATAGAAATGTCAAGCAAAACCTGTTGTCGATGCAGTTATGAACCACCTCAGTTTGCTATTCATTAACAAATGATGTTTGAAAATCTGGATTTTCTACACAAAGCATAGCTTCAAACTGTTCTCTAACTCATGAGTGAACTTTAATTGACAACAATATGTGCGGTTAGGTTCATGTTGTTTCTTTGTGATCGTTTCTGATCTGATTCACGTTTTTTGTCAACCGCGTCAAATCAATCATTAGAACAAACAAATCAACTATACCATTTTATTCCAGCTCGTTTTAGTCCAAGAATAAACAGAGTTGTAGGTTTTCGAAGTCCACAATCAGTCAAAGATAAATAATAATTAATCATATACTAATGCTATGACAACTGTTTGAAACGTGATTTTGGCGGAATGAAATAAAATATACTCTGATGTCACACTATTGTTTTGTCAGTTCGAGGTTAGTGTGAGCTACATGATTTGAGTTTTCTAGTTGAAAACTCAACTCTGTAATATTTATAACTAGGTGTAGGTCAATTTCCAAACTCTGAAGAAACAAAACACAAAATCCATCATATCATAGAAAACATTTTCAAAACAATGTGTTCACGTATATGTTTTCAAAGATGGAAATCAAACTTTTGCCATCAAATAAAAGAATTTATTAAAAACATGACATACTCTCCGTTTTATTCTCAGATTGCTCAGATCAGCTTCCTTTCATTAGTTTGTCATCTACAAGAACATGTAAGCGAAACCTAATTCAATTCAACTGTTGGATTTGTGATGATGAAACTTTACTACATTCACAAAATCAGTATGACTACGTTCTGTTAATTACCTGAATAACTGTTTTCTCACAGTGGCGAACTCTGTCACAGAAAGAAATCATTCACAGTGATTCATGAAACAGCTGAAGCCAGTATTGACGTCAGCAATAAAACAAACAAAATAATTGTACCGTCAAAACTCAATTCCTTTTTTTTGACAAATACTGATCTTGTAACTGTTTTCTGTGAACTATTATTCAGAGATAGAAACAATTGTTCATTAATAGTATGATGACGACTGTTTGAAATACGATCTTTAAAGAAAGAAATCAAATGCACTACATTCCTAAATCACCACTGAAAACAATATTTAATTTTGAAAAGTTCTGTTGACTGTTTCTCTGATCATACTTGTGTTCCCTTATTGTTATATGAAACGTACTGAATTAATAGATTGCCTTGTTCAACTCAATACACAATGAAACCTTTGATTTGGCTACACAACATTAATATACGTAACAGAACGTTTCTCTGAGTTTGAAGTCAGTGTAAGTAAGATCGTGACAAAAATCAACCTGAATTTCGCCAATGAGTGTAGCTTTGTCGAAGACCAAATCCTGCACAAAGAGAGAAAGTTTTACTGTATCATATAATTTTGATACGACTGCAATCGACAACATAGAACTAGCCTGATCAAAGTAAAAGTTTAATAGTCAACTGTCTTCAGAAAATAAATATCGATTCAACTGCTTGTCAAAATAGGGATCTTCTGAAATGTCTCTCAGAGTGGCTATCATGTTGCATGTAGCATGTTGAAGCGGTATTTCTTTATTTATTAGGCACACTTACCTTCCATGATGTTCAAAGTTCAGTCATAATATGATTTCCTTTCCAACAGGAAACATACTAAATGAAATGTGAGCAAACGTATAAATCGATGTAGTATTTGTTGATATAGAAATAATTTTATGCTAATGTAACAGATGTTCACAGGCTATTGCAAAAAGTGATATGTTTACTATTTTCAACTAGTGATTCGGCCCTATTCTCTATTTCGATCGACTACAATTTCTAGAACTTGATCTATTCAAGGAAACCAAGATACAGTTGAGAAACAATAAGTTGACATATTTAGGTCTAATTATGTGAATCATCTTGGTTGGGTCTCAGTTGAATTGTGGATGATAACGAATACATTGCGGTTCATAATAATGTGATTGTCGGAAATAAAACTTTGAGATTATTTAACCTATGATGATTATCTATCAGTTTCGTTGTTTCATCTGTTTCACATCTGCAATATTCACCATTCTGATTAACATGTTTATATTTTGACAACGATCGGTTTACATATTCTGGAAGAGAAAATATTGGGATGGAGTAAGTTATAATCAATGTTATCACAATGTGAATAACAGTGATGAAAAAAATCATTGTAATATAAATATAAAACGCATTAGATCACAAGAATGCTAGTAGGTGTATTTCGTTGGCAATAATGCCAAAGAACTAGGGCCTAACATACAGCATCGTTTATTATTGATCGTCTCAAGGATCGCTTAAACTATTACGGGTTCAGCCTGGCCGAAATAAGAAAACAAAATATGATCCAGCGTTCAGGTAGGTTACTGTGATCCTTCGACCTAAGTTTGTCAGCACGAAGACTTGATATAGCGTGGAAAGTGTATTGAACAATGACCAAGCCAGCACACAATTAGTTCAAGCACTCAAATCGCGTTCATGTTGACTACATAGAGACGTCTTGGAGCAATCAGGAAAACAGCACACCAAAATGACGCAGTATCCAATCACAACCGAGGATTTTTCTGATGAGAAATATGATGTCAAGGTCAACTGATCGGTCCATGAAATAAATCAATTGAGTTCTTAGCATCTAACGTCCCGAACAAACTGATACAGCCTTTGAGAGATACGTTAGCTAGCGTATCTTGTGTGTGAACAGACGTTTTGTTCATTTGCTTTCACGCCTCCACATTATTACAAAATTGCCAGACGATTGCAACAATTACTCGGATAAGATGACATATTTCAGAAATAAATAGTGCCTGTCGAATCGATTAAGGTTAGGTTTATTTTGTGCAGTACGTAGAAGGAACAGTGGAATCTATTTCGAATTTTTTTGTTTTTGTAACCCCCCCCCATGTTTATTTATTTGCGTTATGTTATGACTGACTTCTTCTGTTTGATGTTTTCGTACTTTATTTGATTCCATTTTGAGATTTTATCATTGTATATTGTTATTATTTCTATATCTCGTACTTATATTGAAGTTTTTATGTTTCCTTCTGAACTGTTCATACGTTGTTTAAATTTGATATTTATTATGGCTACAGCCATATTTGGATTTGATACTCTAGCAGTAACGGACTGGAAGCACTTCTCGTTCTGGAAACGGAACCTATTGTGGTTATTGAAAATTCGAAGGTGTAATATTATTTTTGATAATTGTCTGTATTTCTTTTTTTTAATTAAAATAGAACCGTTCTCTTCCAGAATTATCGCTTTTGGAATGGGACTGCGTGGGACGCGTATGAACTTACACCATTCGGGTAAAAGCGGACTGCAAGGGTAATGATAATCCCTTTTTCAGTCAAAAATCAATATTTCGAGGAGGATCCTTTGGATTTTTTGTCGCTTAATATTTCAAAAACAATATTTGTAGAAGGCGATTCTAAATCAGCTTTTTGGACAATCTGGCGTAATCGCTCGTGAGACCTTGGAAGATTTGTTTAGATCTGAGAATGCTGTTTGTAACGATCCCGAACAGTTGTGGAATTTAGCAATTAAGATGTAGAACGTGACTCTGACTCTGGAGCAGGTAAATTACGCTGCGGAATTATATTCTTTAGTAACTTTGGAGCGGATAGTTAGGCTCTCGCCTCATCGTATGCAAGTCCAGTGGGCAGAGCTGGAAATTAAATGGGACAAGCAGGATAGGTAGCCTAAATTCAATGAATCGCCTGACTTTATTTTGTCTTGTGCAAGGATAGCTAGTAGTAGATTTGGAAGATTAGCTAATCGCACGAAAACAGGACATGATATGGAAGCGATGAGTCATCTGCGTGCGGGACATGGAAATTCTTCGAATGTGTTTGCGCCTTCCTCACGCCCGGAACGTAAGAGAGTTTTCAATTGTATTAGCAAGTTATATCCTCGTGAAGACCGAGCATGTAATCCCAATGGTTTAAAATCCCTTGATGACTATCCTAAAGAGAAGTCGATATCTGTAGCAGAGAAGGTGGCCTTTTTGTGGATAGACATCAAGGTAGACATCAAGACGGACCCAAGGTATGTGATGGTAGAAGTTTCCTAGCTGCTCGAAATGCAAGGAATGGTAATTTGGATTCGAAGAACCAGAGGTTAATGGTTGCAGTGAATATGAATAAGGACGAAACGGGTTTGACTGTACGGAGTGAAGCTTGTGTTCGGAACCCTTTACGTGGGGTTATTTATTTGACACGACCTAGAGCTGATCCTAGGACAACAAGCGTAAACATTGACACAGCCTTTCATGTTGCTGCACAATCAGGATGTCTTCAGGCTACTGTGTCTAGTTCTACGAAGTATCATGAGATTGAAGCGAAAGATAATAGCAGCTTAGCGCGGACTGCTGATGGTGGTTTACAGTCAACGTATGAACGGTCGCATACCAGTCCAAGTAGTCACAGCAACATTGACAGTGTTAGTGTAAGTGACAGCAGTGGTAGCTTAGCTTTAAAGCCTGCATACAAACTATCCGGCAACTCGTCACTAACTGTGAATAGTCGGAACATCATTGTGGACAACAATAACGTCAAGGTGGAGGTGAAACCTCAAGTGTCTTTAAATGGTATGGTTGAAGTGATTAATAAACCTGATGGTAACGATAGTGGAATCACAATAGGTAGTGCTGTTTCTTCGGTTGCTTTTGCTGATGTAGCTTTTTTGAGTTCTTGGGATAAAGACGAAATTGGATTTTTGAGCGTGGAGAATGTAGGCGTTGGTGGCAATAGCGTCAGTCACAGTGATAGCAGTACTGACAGGGCTAACATTCAGTGCCCTATGAGCAAAATGATGTTGTTCAAATAAACACATGCTGTCACATCTTGTTTTAGTGAGGTTCAGAGCAGTCTAGGTCTTTCAACTTGAAGTCAACGAAATATAAATATCGTACAACGGTAGGCAACACATAATACGATCATTTCCATGCGTCAATTCATAATATGTGTTGCCTCGACACTTGCAATGAAAAATAAAGTTTTGTTGAAATTATTGACACAGACAAAGTTTAGAGCAGATTGTGATGGAATATATTGATTGACTGCAAACTGTTTCTTATTATTGTGTAGAAATCAGGTGGACTATGAGCATGTCTCTCGGAATATAATGGACATATCAAACAAACGCTTTGTAGAAATTGTGTGGATGGTGGTTCGGGTACAGATGGAAACTGGTAGTCTGTTGCACTGACATGTTTGTTGCGCAATTACCATTAGCAATGTGGTGCGTGTGAGTCAGTGGATAGCCTCGTATTTCATAATTTAGAGAAAGGCTATCAATTATTGGACATATATTAACCTCTGCAAAAATATCACGCTGTCATTAAATCGGTGGTGCCATAAAAGTTATGGTGAAAGATGTTTGCACCTTACTGTTTAGCCTAATGTGTAGTAATTTCTTAGCAGCTGCTTTGTCATGCTTCTTTGTGCAACATCCACTCGTAACGTTTCACTCCCGTTCAAGTTTTAAAGTAACAAAAGTTAGTGTTCACGGACATATTTATACACAGTTCATAGTGGGCATGGTTATACCCGTTTCGTTGGAAATTATCATTGATGCAGTTTATCAGCTGTTCATATTAACAGACAGTGCAATTAATAATTTTCATCGTCTAGCGGCATTCTTATTGGAATGAAACGCACTAGGAGCATAGTGAGTTTCTGATTATTATTGACGTTCATTCGACTGTGAGTCTTTTGCGCGAGACGTTCATAAAATCTTTCCAAGTTTCGAAGAATTAGACGATTGACTGTATTGTCTAGGCCTTATGTTTGTCAGAGAGTACAGTAGTCATATTTCACGTTAGCCGGACGTCAACAATCCACGCTGAAAGGTCGGATTGCGATTTCGATCAAGTAAATGTATTATTGCTCCTAAACTAACTCCTCAATGACACACGATACTACTGCGGCTATGTTTATTTGTCGGTATCTTCAGAAATATACTATGATTTGTGATATGGTAAATGATCTGAAACGTTCAACAAACAGATCATGGTTTCCAAAGTTAGCATGCTAGCAAGGATACTAAATGGATTTCAGTGTGGAAGAGTTTCAGAATACTCATTGTGTATTCGAAATATTCTGCACATTGGTGTCAACACAACAGATTTCACGTAAATGCATTTGATTTCACTCTGATGCATGTAGTGGATTTTCGATTGTTAAAAATGCACAAAGGTCGGTTACATATTCATTGTCTTCTTAAAATTGATTCGGCTCACTGCATTTTACAGCATAACAGATTTTTAAAGGATTCTGTTAAGTGCATAGGATATTTCGATTGATAGATTAGATTTGACCTCCTCGTAATGCATTACACCAACTGTGATTGCCCTAAATATTGTTCACTCTATCGTGATATTTTCATGCAGAATATACATATTCAGGTACTTGTGCGTATATTTCTTGTATACGACTTCATAGACGACATGAATTGGAAATCTTATTCGTTTCTTGAATTTCGTATATATATATATGTATATATATATATTCTGCTTCTTTCTCACTTGAAACATACACAACGACAAATCATGACATGAAACTATTTTTCAACTTAATTCTAAATTATGAAACATTCAATGAAAACGTTCTGCTGCTAATTATAAAACAATGTGTCCAACTTAGTTTCTAGTAGCTAGTGATTTTCTGTTGTTCTAATTGAGCTGCAGATGTGATGGATTCTGGTAAGTAGGGAAGAAACAAGTACACATATTATAGATGAATTGTAGCTAGTAATGGAATCGAGAATGTCCGTTCCGTTATATTTTGTTCTCGTCAATCGGAGGGGGAATGCACCTCGGAGTTATTATTCACTCCGGAATAAGAACTCAATCTCCGAAATTCGTCCACAGCTGATTGACTTTGGGTCAAAGTTTCATCAGTGAGACAATGGAAAAATCAGTTTTCAAGATAAAGTCCGATGCCGTCTAAAAACTGACAGGTAGAAAGTTTCACTTTAAGATGACTATAAATGTTCGGAATGACAGACAGCTTGGCAAAAGATCTGGCATGCCACTCATCTCTTACATCGTTTAACTGCTGTTATTCTATCAAATAATCAATCGACATGATTAGGTAAATGATATCTTTGTTAAAATATAACTCCGCCAGTCGAACCTTTAGAGCTACTGCCGGTTCCAAGCCCGGGTAAAGGAGTAGGGTTTGACATGGGGTTGGTGACAGAAATGAAAAAATACAACTTCGAGGAGCTTAGCATCATTGAAACGCACTGGACATAGGCAGGACAACTGAGACTAGCTTCAGGGAAACTGCTGTTATATTCTGGTCATGAAGAGGAAAGTGCTTCACATACACAAGGAGTTGCACTGATGCTGTCCAAACAAACACATAGGGACTCTGATAGTATGGGAATCTCATGGAACCAGGATCGTTAAAGCCTCCTTCAAAACAAAGTAAGAGGACATAACAATGAATGTCATCCAATGTTATTCACCTACAAATGACTACAATAACGACGTTAAAGATCAATTTTATGAAAAGCTGCAGTCAATCCTCGACAGATGCTCACCAAAGGATTCGACCATTCTCATGGGTGACCTGAATGCCAAGGTTGGAACGGACAACACTGGATATGACGACATGGGACGACATGGAATGGGAGAATGGAACGAAAATGGTGAGAGATTTGCAAACCTATGTGCTTTCAACAAACTGGTCATCGGTGGCACAATTTTCTCACACAATGCATAGAAAAAGCCACATGTACTTCAACGGGCCACACTACTCAAAACCAAATTGACCATATATGTATCAACAAAACGTTCAGAAGCACCATTGAGCATGTGAGAAGCAAGAGAGGAGCTGATATAGCTTCAGATCACCATTTGCTGATGGCCAAAATGAAACTGAAACTAAAAAAGCACTGAACAACAACATCAGGACTATCTTCGTTACTATTAACTTTAAGCTAACGAAAGTTATGTACTCAGGTGAAACTTACGATTTCCTCTTGCGTTGATCCTATAAGCATTAACTTGGTCCCAAGTTTTAATAAAATGCATGACAATGTTGTTGAATCGACAACAGGATCGTCTATGAAGTTAAAGAACATTAAAAATTAGCACAAACAAACTGCTTGCTGTCCGGAGACCCAGAAATTTATGGTTCTTCGGCAATACTCTAGTTACTTTGAACAGTTCTTCTTTAAGATCGGATACGCTGTGATTACAACTTAAGGAGTCAACCACGATCGGCTGACCGTTGTACTTCAATTGTAAGCTGACTCTACTGGTCGTCTCTGTCATCCGTACAGTTAGCCGGATATCAAGGTCACTATGTTCTTCACGCGCTGGAATACGATATCTCCAATATCCAATATATTTTTAGCGATCTAGTATATACCAATTGATTTCTTTGTGCTTAATTTTTGTTCTTTCGATACGGTTCCAGGTGCTTGTTATTATTCAATGAATAGGGGTGCAGCCACTTTTTCGCACTAATTTTAATCCAACATCCAATACCCAATAATCCAATATCTGTTTCACGATCTTGTATAACCCAGATGATTTATTTGCGCCCGATTCCTGTTCTTTCGGTACGGTTCTACGTGTTTGTCATTTGTTTCTGAGTTCTCATGTTCTGTGATTTGAATGAATACGTTTGTTTTCAGTGTAGTAGGTTTAATAATCCTTATGTGAGTACGTGTTTATTAAGTCTCTACTTAAAGCAGTAAACTGAGAGGGTTGTGGTCACATTTGCTAGGAGAGTATTCGAAGTTGCAACAACTTCTAATGAGCCAACATATGAGCGAACCCGGATGTTCGCTCTTTGATCCGCAATTCTTCGAGCATTACCTAGGGATGCACAGTGGTGATGCATCGGTAAGGTGCGCAGGTCGGGTTGGTTTGGCGTGCCTAATATGTTGTATGCCATGATCAAAACACCAAGTGGAAAGTCCTATCTTCGTAATTTTTATTTTTCGACCCAATGCTCGTCTCCGCACTCGATCCAAGAGATTTACGTCTCTTTCAAGGAGAGTGGTGGGACGACGTTGTGAACTGCAAGGTGTGAGTGCGCATATGTCTTAAGCAATGTTAAGAACAAATCTTGGGTGACAGCACCCAGATGTCTTTGAATAAAAGGAAGAGTTGTATTAGCCTTGGCTGCATCCATTCAGTAGTTCGAATTCATGTCTATCATTTCGTTGGTTATTAAATTCAGATCTCTCTCTGGGGCATTAGGAACCGTAATTTCAGTGATGATGTAAGTTGTTTGTGGCACGTTTCTCAGTATGCATAGAACGAGAGGTTTCCACCGTTCGAGTCACAAACGATTTTTTACTCTTCATTCCTCAATCGCTGTAAAATCTTTTTGAAACTCAAATGAATCGCCTTAGTTGGTTCTGCAGTTATCAGTGTTTATGACTTGGTGGACAGCTTCATGATTCATAATTGAGCAATACGCTACTGCTAACAGATCTCATACTATCTTGTATAAAAACATTAAGTTGTTATTCAATCGGTGGTGCGATAAAAGTTCTGAGAAAACATATTTGTACTCAGCTGTGTAGTTGATAGTGTGGTCGCATTCTAGCAGTCTACTAGTCAGGCTATATTGATTATCGTCCACTTCTATCATGTTAATGATGTTGGTGTTTTAAATAAACAACAGGCAGTGTTCGTGTGAGGGCTTTATTCACATTATCTTTTTTTGTTACGAAGTCCTTATTGATGAACCTCACCAGCCATGTATATTCAAAGATCATGAAACAGGTATGTTATTTAAATTTCAAGCTTCTTCTGAGGCAATCATTTGATTTCACCATTTGTTGGAGTTCACACTGAAATAAACTATTAATGATGACTTAATAAAAGTCGAAGAATAGGTTGAATAGGACGGATACTGGTGGGCCTCTGCTTTTTTTCTGTCAGATAGTTGATTGGGCATGTTTCACATAAATCGGACCTCAAGGATCCATGCTGGAAGGTCGGAATGAGATTTCTGTCAAGTAGACGTCGTATAATCGCTCCTTTACTACTTTCTCAATCAGTCAAGATACTACCGATGCTATGTTAATGCGTTTGCGATTTCAGAAATATGCTGTGATTTATGATATGATAAATAATCCAAGAAGTACAACACAAAGATCGTCACTTACAATTTTAGCATGCTAGCTAGGGTTTATCAGTGAAGAAGAGTTTAAGAGTACTCATAGTCTTGGAAATATTCTGCAAACTGGTGTCGACATAACTTATTTCATAGAAAGGCATTTGGGTCGACTGTGATGCATGTTGTTAAATATGCGCAGGGTGTTCGCTAGATAGCTGTATAAAACATTCAATGTCTTTGTAAAAGTGATTAGGTTCAGCAGATTAACCACCTCATTTCATTTGAGGGCATTACACTGTATTTCAAAGGATTTTGTTAAGTGCATAGGATATATCGATTGATAGACTTGATTAGGCCTAAACGAAGTTCACTGCGCCAATTGTTCTTGTCTAAAATATGGTTTATCTTTTCATGATATTTTCATGGTTCTCTATTGCTCTGAATATCCTCCAAGTAGAGGTTTTCTTGCATTTCTTCAACGATCCCCGTGAATATGTTTCAATGCAAAAATGAATAGTGATTGCACTTTCGGAAGAAATATTTGAAAGCTCGGACGTGCATATTTCTTTTACTGCCAGGCGAAAATTTTCATCGAAATATATGGTTAACTTTGAAAGCTGGCCCCAAGGGTACCTTCAAATATAGCAAATCAACTTCCTAATATTTTCACATAATATTCTGAACTTAACAATATTAACAGTCAGTGTCAGTTCTGAAAAGTACATTCACAATTGTGAGGTACGCTTCCTGAGGTTCTGTTGATTTAAATACAGGAAATTTGATACCGTTGATATGTCTGTGAACATGTGAGGGATATTTTGGTGTCATGTGCATAGATTTTACACATTCGTTTTTGTGACTACAAAGGCGCTGTAACAGATATCGCTTGAGAGGCAATAAATCTGTACTATTTCAAAGACATAATGAATTTCAATGAACATTTGCTTGTTGAATCTCATAACTTCATCAAATGTAACCTTCAGAAAATTTGCTGTTTTCTCACTTGAAAAATGCTCAACGACAAATCATGATTTGCACATATTTTTCCAAAGAATTCTAAATTCTAGAATTCTCGATACAAACTTTCAGCAGCTTAATTAATTTTCCGTTGTTGAAATCGTGCTAGAGATTTGATCAATTCTGGTTAGTGCATGTGCATCGTGTGCGAGTTGCCTTGACATAGTCAGGACGATACAAGTTAAGATGGAATAGATGAGATGTAGCTAGTAGTGAAACCCAAATGTCCTTCAAGTGCTTTACGAAACTCATCATTTGGAGATGCCTGCATCTCAGAGTTAATATTCATTCCATAATTAGAATTCAGTACCTTCTATCCGAACTCTGTCCACACCTGATCCAATTTTGGTTGAAGTTACACCAGCGAGATGATGGAAACAGTCAGATATCAGGTAAGAAGCAGACCTGTTCAAAAACTGTGAAACTATTTCAATAATGAGACTTTTGAGGTGATCGATATTGGATTTAGGCGTTGTAGTGAATATCAGATCCGGCGTGAAGATACATCAAACTGACGGCCCCCAGATAAACCAAAATTCTCACCTTAGAATCAGCAACTAGTCACATTCCATCTACTCTAAAAATAGTGCTAATATTAACCTTCCCGTTTGTCAACACTTCTACTTTTATTTTGTTATCTTCATCTGGTCCTGCTGCATTGATTTACCAAGTAGGGCTAACACACTTTTATGCCACTCTCGGCATTGTTTGAACTGATTGACTGACTATCAACTTAGTATCAAACAATGCAAGCAAGTGTTTAGATGCCCCATATGTTCACGTAAACAGCACTGAAGTGGTTGCATGACACATTGCATAGTCTTATAGATTTTTTTGTTCGTGTGGCCTATTCTGAAGTGAGTTTCCCGGTAATGAGAATGTCAATCGACAGATAATGTTCATTTTGTCGGCATTTAGTTAACGACCACTTACTGAAATGGAAACCGTGGCTGAAAAGATTTTGGCAACGAAATGTTTTATGCGTAACACTTATAGTTGGTGGAAATTCTCACTATTAGATGACACTAAAGTGTTGGACAGATAGGGTATTTGACAAATGATTCAGTGTACCATTCATCACTGCTAACTGTTGTCATTCTATCAAATAATCAATTTCCATGATTAGTGTATAGCGAATCGTACAATATACTACTTAGCAGGATAATAAATGGTAATCCCGATAGGCTAGGATCAAATAAAAATGTGATTCTAGAGGAAGAAATATATTTAATGCTAGCCTCGTGATATGAAATAATATCAAGTGTATAATTCAGAGTTGACTCTGATTAGGACAACTGAGACTGGCTTCAGGAGAACTGCTGTTATAATTCTGGTCATGAAGAGGAAAATGCTTCACATACACAAGGAGTTGCACTGATGCTGTCCACTTGCTGGTCGCTAAAACAAAACTGAAACTAGAGAAACGCTGGATAATTGGGAAGACAACATCACAGAAGTTTAATACGGCCTTTATTTGGGATACCGTTAAACTCAACGAATTCAGGATAGCCCTCACCAATAGGTTCCAGGCTTTCAGGATCTACTCAATGGAGAGGAAGCAACATTGAAGTACAATTCGAAGGGGATTAAAGAGGCAATCACTTCAACAGGAAGTTCTGGGTCACTACGTAGTGATGGATATTTGCTGGAATTCTGAACATACAATATATGTGTAACTCAAGGCACATTAAGTGAAGTTTGAAATTGTAAGATTGTAATTATTCAGTTTGTATACCATTGCTTTAGCCTGCATTTTTCGTTAAAACTAACTATGAATTTAGATAAACTCTTTGTATTTTTATGAGACGTTATTAAAATAATAATAGTGGTACAACTCCATCGTAATTCAACTGTCTGGTCGAATAATACTCGGAATCAAAGCACTAAATTGAGATATTTGTGAATGCGTTCCATACATTCCAATCTATTCTTTGGAAAAGTCTATTGAAAGCGTGTAGAACTGAATATCACTTTTATACATGTACAGTGTATGTTAGCAGGAAATCAGTCACACTGACAAATGTAATCGAACTTTAATTTATTTAGGAACAGTTATTGAATAAATTAACACATTATAGTTAGTGGCGTCAAATGAGAATAAAGAATATTGAAAATGTTATTATGATGCAAATGAGTGACGTTTCACTAGAGAATAAAGCACTAAATTTGAAGTGTAATCAGTTTAATCTCTTCAGGTTTTCTGTAACAGATTTCCTCATTGGCTAATGCATCAACCAACTTTGGCACCATCTGATGAAATTCTACTCCTTAAATTCTGAATTATTTTAAGAATTATTAAAGTTACCTTGCATTATTTTGAATATCTGGAGTTCAATTTGCTTTACTTTGTCCCCCATGTCACCTTTAATTTTAAAATAAATAACATTGTTTTCTCCTTATAAGTTTACTGAAATTAGGTATATAATTTTCGAAAAAAATCTCTGCTCACACTAGAAAATACAATTTTAATTGCAAGTGAAACTGGGGATTAATAGTTTACAGAGTTATATTAAGGAACGTCCGTTCAATGTGTGTGGGACCTAATGCTGCTTTCCAATTGCTGAGTAAATGAATCAACACATGTTTGAAATACTGGGAAACACAGTATTTCACGGGAAATAATAGTTAAAATAATTATCTTCACAAAAGATGCGGTTGTAGTTCTAGTCTTAAACTATTCCTCAAACACACAAGCAGTTTCACTGATGCTGTCCAGATAAACACAAAATGAACTCATGCAATTTGAATATTATGGAAACACAATTAACAATTATTATTTCAAATCTAGGAATTAATGGGGGTTTGTCTATACTGATTAAAGACGTAAACAGTAGGGTCAAAATATACCGAAGAACGAGTTTGGACCTAGGAATTAGTCGTTCAGCTGGTTTCAGTGCAGATGATGATCCTGGAACAGTTATTATTATTATTATTCAGTTCACCAACACTGAAGATTGACGTGATTCATCATGTTCTCATGAAATGTTTCATACGTTTTATGGAGGCTGTGCTATATTGTTTTGACTATTCAATTCAATTGATATTTGAAATTATCAAACTGTATTGAATATTTCAGGTTTAAAATTCAATGACAAAAACAAGCCGAGCAGATGTTGCTAACACATATGTTGACTTACGAGCGAGTTTGTATACGATTTCTTTCTCCTTCATTTTTTGTTCCTTGCTATCTATGAATTTAGGCAAATTTAACAAAAGATTGACGAAACATGTTTTCATTGTTATGAGTAATTTGGTCTTAGTTCCACAGTATAATAGAACAATAGCCCGAATGAAGCAGCAAATTAAGAAATTTATGAATATTTTAGATACAGTCCGAGCTATGCTTCACGAATGTCTTTCAGGTGCATGTAGAACTGAATATCAAGTTCATACTTGTTCAGGTGATCGTAGCACGCAATATATCAAACTGCCAAATGGGATCTATTTTCGATTTATTTGTTCAAACGATGTCTGTGGGAGTGCAGACTTCAGGATTATGACATTGATTTAGCTACTGTATATTAGGCACTGCTGTCTGTGGGAGTGCAGACTTCAGGATTATAACATTCATTTAGCTACTGTATATTAGGCACTGCTGTTTATCCAATCATTCAAATCTATGAGATCGATGCAGAAATTAGTTTGCAATAGTCGCAAACTATCTGTTAAACAAAAGTGTGAACAATCTTTCTTCGGAAAATTGAGTAATCTCATTCTGAACTCAATGACAAGAAAATGAAGTGAGACATCATAGGAAACATTCATAATAAGCCTAGTTAATGGAATTATGATTTTAACTTACATTGACCTTCTCTAAAAAGTTTGGCCGCCTGCAGTGCATTTTTCGATGCTTTTTTATATTTAACTTCACATGATGAACAGTATGTTTGCGTTGAGGAAAAATGCAACACGGTTAGACAACGTGTTTCTACACGTTGGTTTTAGTAAACGTAACTGAGAAAACCAATACACTTGCATAAATAATAGCATTGCGTTTGAAAATACTCTATGACCAGTCAGTGTTCATCTTCTAAATGGGTATGCCTTCAAACACAGTCACAACCAGATCGATAAGTCCACATTGTGGTTCGTTCAGATCGTTACGTGATATTCACCGTTTCAGGTCTTCAATTAATTGACTGATCGATAAAATCAATGATCGTAATCACATATCTATGATACCGGGTCTCTGCTAACACAATCTAATTGTTCAAGTTAACTGCAGTTGGTATTCATTCGATTCTGATATGCAGTTAGCTCATATCTGACTGATCAAGTAAAGGAGTACTTGCAACTGAATCAATTACAAAATCTAATGTTTCATTTCATTCAGCTAAAGAACTGTGTCTTTAGTCTACATAAAATCTTTCTTAAATACAAACTCATTAACTTGACAAAGACCTGTGAGTTCATTTAACTGTTCTTGCAATGGCATCAATTTGGATAAACTGTCTTCTTCCAAATCTTAGATAAAGGAATGCAAAAAGGAGTGTTTTTTGATGTCTTACGGAAATTCAACAAAAAATATTCATTAGACTAACAACTAAAATGTACACACAAAATTGCTCTCACTTGTTTACAGACTGTTCACTGAAAACTATGTAGTTACACTAAGTTCTACTGATGTTACTTTTTGAAACAGGATAATAAAAAATAGTGTGTACAGTGGCTTAGGGATGAATTATATGAATGCGAACTCAGACAATCAACAGATGTTGAAATCAGCACAATCTCTACACTTGCTTTCTAGTATGTCTAAAGTTTATGCCTTCAAGTACAAAAATCACAAATATTTATTTGAGTTTTCTGTACCGTTTGACTTAAATACACGTAACTACTGAAGTTTATTGTCGGATATGTTACTGTTCAATCTGATATGTAAAGTGGTTGTGTGTATACTTCTCATTCAACACATTAGTGTCATAAATAATCACTGCAGTCGAAGATTTGCAGTGAGTATTCAACAACGTACACACTAATGTTTTCTGATATATATCAGTGGCTATGTTTATAAAGAAATGTAACAAAAATGGTGATCTACCACATTATGTGTATATTGTACAAGAGTGTGCGTTCAAAAATTATACAACTATGAAAGCAAACTGGTTCTAACAGAAAATATCAAGAGGGAATTTTTTTCTGTTAGGCATATTCTATTTGTGTAGTACACCTCATCTCAACAAACCTAAATTATTTGATTTGAACTAATCATTAGAAATGAGAATGAAAATGAGATTTCGAATTCTTTACTCGTTGCACTGTACCCTAAGGTAATTCAAATATGCCATCAGAACAACATCCATCAATCCTATGGAAATAGTATAAGCATATGCGAGAATTCGTTATATTTGTCAACTTTGCACATATCTTCATATTCTACTTAGTTGAACTGACTTATTTTTATTGAAACGGTTGCTGCATATGATTGTCTGAATGATTATTGCATGGAACGACAGAAATCAAATTTTATGTAAAACTAACCCATGTTCGCTCCATAATGCATTCCTTATTTTTCAATGTATCACTCTACAACATTGAGAACAGGAAACGTAAAATAACAACAAAGGCCATAATCTTCAAATTTTTATATTAGAAAGCACTAAATAGGACCTAGAGGCTGAAACGTACAACCTGATTCAACAACATAATCTGTCTAAAGATTACAACCGGTAAATAATAACGATAGATGATACACAAGTATCTGAACACTCGTGTAAAACTACTATAATATGTACCAGAAGTCTGTATTATTATGATCTCCACAAATTCAGTGATGGAAAAAGCTGGTTATTTTTAGAATGGTATTGGAATCAAATGTAGCAATTTCTTGCTTTTACAATTACCGAAATCATCATCTAACACTTTGATCAAATTCGTGTACATCTGTCTGCACCATGATCTCTGAATTACGGATCAGTTTACTTTGTGGAAATGCGAACAAATTGACAGTTTATATCAATCAGATTTGGATACTGGACAAGATTCTAAGATTCTTACAATGCCTCCAACGTGAGATAATACTAGTGAAACATTTTCATCAGTAATATAGATGAAGTGGAATATTGAAGGAGATAATTTGACAACAAATTTCAACAGATAACATGAGATTCTTTCCATGCCATGCTGAATGATAATGGTGAAAGTTGAATATATTATATCACCTACTTTCTGTATCGCAAAGTGCTCGCCTGGCATTCCATTTTCTTGCAATCGGTGTTAACAGACGATTTTCAACTAGGTTTGTAAAAATCAGAGGAACCGCGTTTAGTGCCTGATTAGAAATATTGCTTTAAAATTCACTATCAAGCATTCACTTATACCATGACTTCGCAGTCAAACATATGTGGGTAGGTTTATGTATTCGCTAATTTGAGAAGCCTAGTAAAGAAATGTTAAGCGGAACCTGTTGTCAACGCAGTGACCAATGACTTCAGTTTGCTACTCGTTAACAATTTATGTTTGAAAATCTGAATTTTCTACACAAAGCATGCCTTCAAACTGATGTCTAACTCATGAGTTCATTTTTATTGACAACAATAAGTACGGTTCAATTCATATTATTTATTAGTGATCGTTTCTGAACTGATTCACGTTCTTCGTCAACCGCATCATATCAAGAGATCTGTAAGCGTAGATCAAAATAATAAGGAGAGTTGATCAAAACCACCCATAATGATTCTTCCAAAAATAACTATAATCAATTTGCAGACATACTATCATTGGCTTCGTACTACACTATCACATTAGGTATGACAATGTTCACAGTGTCGAACTCTCGCAAAGAAAGAAATCTGTCACAGTGGTTCATAAAATACCTAATGTCACTACTATGGCAATCATTAGAACAAACATATCATCTTTACCATAATCGCCTAGCTTCTTGTTCTCCGAGGAGAAATTCAGTTGTAATTTTTCTAGGTCCACTGTCAGTCAAAGATAAAATCATTATTCATATACTAATGCAATGACAACTGTTTGAAATATGATTTTATAGAAAAGAAATAAAGTACACTACACTCCTAAGTAAACATTGAAAACTACATTTAATTTTGAATAGTTATGTTGAATATAACTCTAATTGTACTTGATTCCTTCTCCTTTTTTTTCGGATGGACACTCAATCAAACTTTTATTCTGCTCAAACAATATATATATTGATGTCACACAATTGTTTTGTCAATTACAACTTTGTGTGAGCTACACCATTTGAATTTTTTAGCTAAAAACGTACCTCTGAATTCTTCATAACTAGGTGTAGATTGATTTCCAAACCCTGAGAAAACAAAACACACAATTCATCTTATCATAAAGAAAGTTTAGAAACTCTGTGATCACGTTAATTTCTTACGAAAGACAAAGCAAAATTACATCGTCAAACGAAAGAATATTTCAAAAACTTGACATGCTCTCCATATGTTTATGATTTCGAAAACTGTTTCTTAAAAGAACTTTGCTTTAATCAATTTGTCATCACCAGGAACCGGTATAAAAATTGTGGGCAAAACTAAATTAGAATCCACTGTCAGATTTGTGATACCTAAACTGTACTACATTCATACAATCATACATTCTGATGATTATCTGACAAATTATTCAATACACAGTAGCAAACTCTTTCACAGGAGAAATCTGTCACTGTGATTCATGAGGTATCTATGGACGCTAATGATTAAGCATTAGAACAAACA